>NW_019292844.1:32289-45767 GCF_000500325.1 Leptinotarsa decemlineata
AACAATATCAATGAAAAGTCAATAATTTATTCTTTACTGCACTTTTCAAACAGTTAAACTTTGATTTACTAATTACGAAAAATTACAACGAAATTAAACTAAGGGTACTGTGGAAACAATTGAACTGAACTGAATAAGCAAAATATTTTATTGTCACATGACATTTGTTGAATAACTCAAAATAGTGTTTATCAGTTTTAGATTTAAAATAGTTTATTCGTTGTCTAGTGTGTTGTTAAAAATGCTGAATCTTCAAGAGAAAATTGAAATCGTTTTAATATGCGGCGAGAATACCGGTCACCGACAAATAGCTGATATTTTCAATGCCAGACATCCTGCAAGAAATATTCATCAGTCAATAGTTAGTAGGATAATAGCTAAGTTTAAATCTACTGGCTCGGTTGAGAGTAATTTTAGAAAAGCACATTTTTTGACATTGCAGTCTAAGGCCTTCTCTTATATCAGCAATGATACACATTTTCCAATTTTTTCCTTTTAAATAAAGTGAATACCAACTCAGCTATAGAGTCTGAAAAGTCGAAAACTGTTTATTGACTCCATCAATTTTTTCTGTTTTATTGAACAATATTTACCAATGTACCTATATTTTAGTGTTCTGATAATTACTAAATGAATTGTAGACTTGACAGTATTTTTTTGGGTTTATTTTAGCTTCTTCTCTATTTATTGAAAGACTCGCACCTTTAAAAAGTAATTATAATTTAATGAAGATAATATGTTGATATTCTTACCCCTTTTGGCTAGCTCTTTTGCAGTTGCCAGCCCAATTCCACTGGAGCCTCCTGTTATTATTACATATTTTCCATCTAATCGTGCCAAGCTTTCGCAATATGTTCCTCCAACATAAATTCTGCAAATCAGTTAAAAATACTATAAAAACAACTTTCTATTTCATGCCTATCATTCCAGTTTGAATTTTCTCACCTTATAGCACTAATGATGCTTATTACCAAAGAAATAATGTAAGGCCACCAGCTCTGGGAAAAAATTTCGAAATCACTGTAAAAATCCTGCATTTCTTTTTCAAAACTGACAAATAAAATAATTTTTCAATGACTAAGGTTTCGATTTGACTGCAGAGCCTGCTGCAATAAATACATGCGAACAAACGAAAGGAAATGATTAGTGAGTATATGATTTATTTACTCTAAAACGCATTTGATTATTTTTATTGTTTTAAATTAGGCGGAAGTTTTACATTACTGCGGTGTTGCTTTTTTTTTTAATGAGTGGCCACAGAGCCATATTATCCAATCTTTTGTTCTATGCATTGAAGTGAATTTGGTGTAAGGAAAAATACTCGAGAGTGGCTTGATGCGCCTCAATGGAAGCAAACCATTAACATAAAGAGAGATAGAATATACTGGAGAGGACTTTAGCCGTGTGTCTAGCTATTTTCACAAGGGGTCGTTATTTGTGACTGGCGGTTACAGACAACATCTAACGTAGAAAGGTTACATTTATAAATTGGTAGATTTAGCAAAACATCCATTTATTTTTAACACTGAATAAAACTTATAGGGAAGTAAACATCATTGATAGGTATTTAATATCCGTACAGTTGAATGGAGCCACCACTAGGAAACATTAAGTGTAATTTTACTAATAATTATATTATCTACAGCTAATAAAGTGGTGCTTTAAGATAAAAATTACTATGAGGTCCCCTACAGATAAAAAAAACATCTTTTTTGACATTAGTTTGTGGAATAAAACATTCTGTTTGAGCTGATAATACAGTGAAATCAATAGTATGGTGTAAGATTTTTCGTTAGAAGGTAATAATTATTAGTACTAATTTTTTTCTAATATTCAACTCACGAAGCCGTAATACTTCTCTTAGGTTTGGAAACTATTAAATTAATCAGCTCGACAAAACTGAAACTTTGAATGTCAAATACAGGAGATACATTGAAAACAATACGGTCACTGGAGGTTTACACATAACTAATACATAATAATTTGACCGAGTTCAATTATCAAGTTTTTATCAACGAATATGTCAAAGTTTCCTACCACTTTTCTCCACACTTCTTCTTTACACCAAAATACAATTAGGTTATGGACTCGGTATATACTTGAAATTTGTGGAAAATATCGTTCAGTGATAAAAAAAATTAATTCCAAAAATGTCAGACTGAAGTTCGGCCCTTCTTCTGATCGAAAAGTTGAAGGGATGAGAAAATTTCGATTCCTGAGTTGTGTTCGTTTAAAGCTCGGAAGCGTTCGATAATGCAGATCGGTTTTTAAACTGTTTTATTCAGCTTGCCCTGTTTGTTTGGGTCAAATTTAGTAATTGATTGCTGTTGACAGATTGACCTGATATTTGGTATACACATTTAGTTTTGATGACAACACCACTTCTGTATCATTGTGCATCTAAGATAGTCGCAGCTAAAAAATGGCGGAATACCTACATATTTTTTTACAACTAGCTCAATATGGGTATCAAATGACGGGTTGAGTAGTAGAATAGTAGTACACTTTGAAAATGATGCAAATGCAAAATGATCACAGTTACGAAATGGCAGATTACAACCGCAGCTACAAAATGATGGATTACACATTTTTTCACAACTACCTCAATATGGGTATCAAATGACAGGGCTTGACTAGTACTATAATAGTACACTATGAAAAAGATGCAAATCCAATATAATCCATGAAAAAAACTTTGTCAACTCAGAATCGGAATACAAGAATGGATCTCTCACCCAAATCAAGATTTTGTATCGTGTCAAGGAATGTGTGGCGTTAAGTTAAAAAAAGAAGTTAAAATGTGCCGAGAACTATGTGGCATCAGGGTGGATAAATTTGTATCGTGACCTATCAGATATTTCTAAAATATTTCGAATTTTATAAGAAACTGAAATATATATATGGAGGAAACGATTATGTCAGGGTGAATATTTTCTACTATTGTTAATTCATGCATGACAAATGCAGTCAACTTTATATTAATTTTCTTCACCATGTAACCTCATTTTTCAAGCCATTATTTCAATGTGATTTTGTTTAACTATTGGTATTCCATGTTTCTCAATATTTTTTTAAGAAACTGAATTATATATGAAAAAAATCAGTCAACAAATTTTCTTCACCTCGTAAACCTATGGTTCTCCATATATTTTGTGGAGAGTATATTGTTACGTTTTTCTCCGTGGATTTACCAATAATTGACTACACTGAACAATGATCAAACTTTACTTTATTTTTTATTTCACTTCAAATACAACAAAACCCTCCAACTAAAACTCCAACTATTATTCAAATGTCTGTCGCCTTATTAAATTGACCATGAAGATTCTTCAGACCGTAGGTCGGGGATAAAACTACTGTTAGAAGGGGAAGATGTTTCCGATTTGCATTTTTCCACAGTAATCCTTTTCGGGTCCGGTGATTCTTTCCGAAGTCCCCGGAAAACCTCTCCAAACTTTTTGTTGACTCCTTCTACCTTTTTTTCAGGCTCCTCTTCAATTTTCTTTTCAACCCCTTCAAGCTTTTCAACTGCTTTTTCCTGAAATACTTTTCCAAATTCTTCTTAAATAAATTTCTGTACCTCCCCTTTACTCACTTGGGAAGATTTTAAATCTTCCAATAAATGAAGGTACATCTGATTGTTTTCACGATCTTCATTTCGGCGTAATTGTTCTTCTCCTCTCCTTCGTTCATCTTCCTCTCTTCTGCGGTTTTCATTCTTCGCAAGGTCCGCTTGCAAAGCCTCGAACATTTTTTAAGCTCGTCCATCTCGTCATAATCGACATTACTTGTTTTCACCATAAAACAGAAAATTTTCAGTGAATTATTTCACTTCTGACACCGAATGTTACGTTTTTCCCCATGGGTTTATCAATAATTGACTACATTGAACAATGATGAAACTTAACTTTATTTAGCTTCAAATGTCTATCATCCTATTAGATCGCTCCGCGTACCGCACTGTCACTTGACTGTCTTGAAAGGCAAGTGGATCATGTTTTATTTGACAATCGAAGGCCGTTGAAAATTCGTCGGAATTCCATCGAAGCCGGTATGAAGACTAGAATAATCAAGGCTGCGCGCGGCCTTGACCACATTAGAATTGGTTCATGGCTACCAGTGGCGGCTGGCGTTATTTATTTTAGGTCATGATTTACAACAATATACAAAATTCAATTATTTGACGAACGCAGTCAACTTTATTTTTTCCACGCTGTAAACCTATTTTCTAATCGACTATATCAGAGTGATTGTGTTCTACTATTGATACTCCATGTTTCTCAATATATTTCCGTTGCTTAATTTTGTGCAGAGTATACAAGAAACTGAGTCATATATGGAAGAAATCAGTCAACGAAGTAAACATAATCAATGGCAATCAAACTTTTTCTCATTACACGTGTTCATTTTGGAAAGTCTGCTTACATTTAATCTCTACTGTACAAAATTCTCATTTATGATATAATCTAGGAGTGGATTTTCGCCCTCCGCTCGTTAAAGGGAGATTTACAAAAAGTGTATTTATTCATGACATGAAAAGTATCAATTACACTCATACGCCACTGAACGTTCGGAAGTATTCGAAAATTTTGGCAGCTAACATCACAAACTAGGTGGTTTGTGGCTAACATTAGCAGCAAACTTCACACTGCCGGATTTCAAAAAATGTTCGGTTATTACAAAATTCATTTCACATCAAAAATCATTTTCTTTGAATATTGTTTCAGAAGCTATAGTTTTAGATAGAAATTATATCTAAATACTACTTTGGATCAATGTTGATTTTTATATACTTGTATATATTTTTATGTTCTGACTGGATTTTTGATACCCGATTCTAACCATGGTTTTAACTATAGGATACAGAAAAAAATTTTGTCTTATTTCTTCTGAGTGTATTATTTGTTATGACCGGTTTCGGTTTGTTAGACCATTCTCAAGTATGTAAATGTCTAAAGGTCTTGAAAAATATCGTAACAAATAATAAACTCAAAATAAATACGTCATCAATCTAACCATGGTTTCGTTATTTTCTGAACTTTCAGGAGATAAATTATTTCACTACAAATATAGGTAAATATAATGAAAACATTTTTTTTATTGAACGTAAACATATAATCTGAAAAAAAATTTGACTGATAGATGTTAAATGTTACCTTAACCTGCAAAATATTGGACAAATAGAAGTCAAATGTTAAGATTGCGCTATAAATTTTTTGAGACCGGTTTGTGCCAACTGCGAAAAATATAATATAACTTTACATTCTTAACAATCGAAAATTGCGTGATTCGGACACATTACTGCGCCTTATCTCTTCACGACACTTTCAAATTCAATAACACGAGGCTCGTGATCAATTTTGTAAACCTCAATATTGAACATACACAATTGTTATGACATGTCGTTCTTTGTATTCCGCGAATTTTGAGTTCTGTGCTATTTTCATTACAAAAAATGTTTTTAATTTGTGATTTTTTTGTGATTACCTTAGGTTAGTTATTTTATTCGAATGTGTTCGTGTACTATCCGAATTTTCAGAATCTATTTGGAACTAAAATGTCCATAATCGGGAAAGGGGTAAGTCGACTTTCAAAACGTTCCGATTTTTGGCTGTAGTAGACAATACGTTGCTGTAATAGATGCCATTAGATTATTCTCAAAAGTTGAATTGTTGAATTATTTCTTGAAATGAATATTGTAGATCAAGAGTATTTTGCCAAAAGAAGAAATTGTTTCCACTCAACCGTCACTGTAGTGATTTGGTTGTGATGTAATGCTAATCATTTACCTTATGAAAAGGAAAAATACGTTTTGTTGGTGTTATTTGCTTGTTCATTTTTCTTTATATAAGTTATGGGAAAGCACGCATATTTGCATAGATGTATTTTAATTATGCCCAATCATTATTTTAATTACGTGGCCTTGACATTGAACCAGGAATAGCAAGAGCACTTGTTCATGGAGATTCTCATGTGTCTAAGGAACTATTTTGCTAAAGGGTCTCATCTATGCACAAGCTTATTATTTGAAACTGAGTTTGAAGATTTAAGAGAATTCCAGTGATCTTTCATTTATAAAAAAACAGATTCAAAGTCTGTTCAAAATGCATTATGTATCTCCATATTAAATATCTGATAATGAGAAAAAACATTATTTATTCATTTTTCTTGCCACATATTTTGATTGAGAATGGGGTGACAAATTCTAACAAAAAAAACTAATAGAAAAATACTTATGTGAGGTGTTATTCTCCAAAATTAGAAATTAAAACAAGACGTTCAATAAATTACCCTGATATCAATAATAAAGTGACCTGAGAAATATGCTTATACTCATTTACAAAATATCTGCAATTACTGAAGCAGACTACCGACTATTTTCATTTATACAAAGCAAACAAAGATACCTACTTGGCAAAGGTGTGTAGATTATCATGCAGAAGCTGGATTTTGATGTAATTTTTAGGGAAGCTACTGTGAACATCGTAAAACTGTGAAACAAACTGTGTAACAAAAATTCTAATTTCTCAGAAAATTGAAAATAAACTTTAGAGGTCGACAGAAATTCTCGTAAATTGAGACTCCCAGATAAGAGTATTGACTTGAATAATTATTTTCGACAAAAATGTCCCCCCCCCATTCATGTACTTATAGGAAAATTTCAAATTTCTCATTGATAATTTAACAATAAATCTTGTTGGTCGGCAGAAACTCTTGCAGGTCGGGCTTCCCAGATTAGAATCTCGGCATTAATCATCTTCGACTCCTACCTTTTGGATATGAAACAATTTCATATATTTCTCAAAATTGAAAATAAATGTTGCAGGTTGGCGGAAAATCTTGCAGGTTGGGCTTTTCAGATGATAATGTCGACCATATTATTCATTTTAGACAGCAAAAATTCCATCTCTCACTCATAGGCTTTGAAAAAAATTTAAATTTCTCATAAGATTGAAAATAAACCTTGCAGGTCGGCAGACATTTTGGCAGGTCGGGTTTCCCAGATATGAATCTTGACCAGATTAACCATTTCTGACAGAAACATTTCCAACCTCCACCATTCGGGTATGAAAAATTTCACAGTTCTCACAAAATTCAAAATAAACGTTGCAGGTAGGCGGAAATTATTGATGTTTCGGCTTTCCAGAATTTCGGCCGCATTAATCATTTTCGACAAACAAATTCCAACCATCACGCATCGGGTACAAAGTAATCAAATTTTTCAAAAAAATTTAAATGAACTCGAGCAGATCAATCATTTTGGAATAATTTACTGAATTTCTCATCCTCTGGGTACCTATCCAAGAATTTCATATTTTTAATAAAGTGTAAATTGAACCTTCCATATCTGGTCATACAAAAATTCTAATTTTTTTAAAATCTCAATTCTAGCACGCACCTCCATCTACATGTCAGAGGTCGAAGTGTAGAAAAATATCTCACATTTCTTAAGGTTGCAAGGGTTTGATTCAACATTGAATAAGAAATAGATTTTATCGAGTGATATAGATTCGACCCTGCTAGTTGTCTAGAGGAAAAATAGTACATCACTACATAGTATAAAACAAAGTCGCTTCCCGCTGTCTGTCCCTACGTATGCTTAGATCTTTAAAACTACGCCACAGATTTTGATGCGGGTGTTTTAATAGATAAAGGGATTCACGAGGAAGGTTCATATGTATATAACTTGCATAATATAGTAGAGATCAAAAAATGTACTTACAATATTGTATACCGCGATGGTATATGTCTGTCTCTTAGGGATAACCATTTTTTATCCTCGAGAAGTAAGTAATGAATTATTTACGAAGCGATTTTAAGCGATACAGCTAAGGGGTCGCCAAGTTCTTGAACGTAACAAGATCTTGTCTTGATTTTGTCTTGATTTCAAGATAAGATCAAGACAAGAAAAAATATTAGATTTCAAGACAAGAAATTTTATGTCAATACCAAGATTTCTTGTCAAGAAAATAACAAATATCTTGACTAACAATGAAAACTCTAAAGCGTATTTATTTGTGAAAAAGATAATTGTTGTTTCCTTGATAATTATCAAACTCAAAAATGCCCAATAAATCCTACTTTTTGTCGTAATAAACTTGTATTGACATTTCCTTGACAAATTATCAGTAACTATCCAAAACATTTAAGTTTTAACTACAGGGTCATATTATCATCAATTCAAGGCAAACTAATAAAAGATGAACAAATCAATATCATTGGCGCCTATATTCCGAAGTTGAGGTTTTTACGTCGACCACTCGAATTCTGCCATCAACTCCTGGATGGACAGCCGTTATTTTACCTAATTTCCACTTATAGCGTGGTGCTTGATCGTCGACCAGGATGACCATGTCATTGAGTGCTATGGGTTTGCAGTCAATAGTCCATTTACTTCGCCTTCTTTTTTTTTATGCGTGTAGGGTCATCCGCGATATTAAGTTCAGTTGGGGCCCATCGCCATTGTGCTATACGTTGTCAATTCTTGAATTTCACCGATTTGATGTGATACGAACGGTTTGTGTTTCCTTCCGTCTCCAATTAAAGACACATGATGGCCATCACTGCCGCCTGGAGTTCAAGCCTAGGGATGGACAGAGGTTTCATAGGATAAACTCTCGTTTTCGCTCAGATAAGACAAACATCAGTTCTGTCTTCTCCAATATCGCGAAGAAAGCTAGCTGCTGAGAATGCTTTCTACTATCACAAAATGTGTGAATTCCGATTCGTAATGCTGATGGAATCAATGGACTGTAGCATCTTGGAATTTTGATTTGTACAATTTTCTCCATGTCACTCAACCAATCTTTCCAAGCAATGAGAAGATCTTCAGGTAACAAATCATCCCAATCGATTCTTACTCGCCAAATATCTTGCATCAGTATTTTGCCTCTCACCGTGAAAATAGAGATCAAACCTAGCGGGTCGTATACCGACATCAAAGCTCGCAAAACCTTCCTCTTTGTAGGTTGTACCACCACTAAGTTTTCTAAAGTCAGTCTGAAGGAAAATTCGTCGTTTCCGGGATCCCACCATACGCCTAATATTTGATGTAAGGAAGTGTTATCGATATTTTTTGTAGCCGTCAGTAACATATTATCAGATAGCTTATCTCGAATCAGTTGGGAGTTCGTCATCCAGTTGACTACTTCGAATCCCGAAACCTTCTGAACTTTGCATACTTCTATTATCGTTTCTAGTGCTTCTTCTTCAGCGTCTTTAGAATCCAAGTATCATCTACATAGAATTTTTTGATAATAGCTTTTCGGATGTCTGGATTCGTAAAAAATTCCTCAGCATTCAAGTTTTTTACGAATTGAGCACATACGGGCGAACAGGTTGCTCCAAAAGTCATGACCAACATTTCGTAAATATCAGGAGGTCTGTCGCTTTCCAAATTTCGCCAAAGGAATCGTTGAGCACACCTATCACGTTCTTTATTCCTACTCTATGGAACATCTCTCGAATATCTCCACAAAAACCGAATCGCCTTTGTCGAAATTTCCATAAAATTACAACCAATGACTGCAACAAATCTGGACCAGAGAGTAGAGCATCATTCAAGCTCATATCTCTTGATATTGCTGCGGCATCAAAGACTATTAGCCTGATTGTAATCGGCTTGTTGGGATTTTCTACAGCGAAATGAGGAAGATACCAAAGACGAGGATTATCAATTTTCTCTTCCTCTAAGCTCAACTTCTTTATATATCCTTTCTCTTCATATTGCATAATTTTTTTGCAATATTCCTTCCCAAATTTTTCGTTCCGACGACATTTTCTTTCAACACATTTTAGTCTTTGAAGTGCCATGAATTTACTTTCAGGTAGCTGTATGTTATCGGTTTTCCACAATGAACCGATTTCGTAGTTTTTTCCGGTATACTTTAAGGTGTTTCTCATCAGTTCTAATGCTCGTGAACTTTCACGAGATGGTCGGTCAGCTGCGATCAAAGTACCAAATGTTTCAATCAGATAAGATTTTTCTACGACCTTCTGCAGCTCTTCATCAGTCGTCTCTTTTTCACAAATGTGTAAAGTATGGGCTTTGAAAGAGTTTTCCCCGCTATTTGGACTTGGTCCGTGTACAGCCCAACCTAACTTACATTTACTGGCAACAGGAAGATTTTCTGGGCCGGTTCTTATCCGTCTCACTAGTATCAGATGTATGTTATCTTGTTCAATAAGCAGTGAAGGTTTTTCGTGATCGATATATTTTATAGGAACACCTTTTAGATGTGAAAACTTTTTCCAATCGGATATGTTGATGTGTTGTTCGGGTAACGACATATGAGTGACAGTTCGGACACTTCATAGTAAACATTCTGCTGTCATCATCAATTTTGGAAACGGTAATGTCTAAACGAATGGAATTTTCTTAAACCATGACATTTTCGTTTGTCCATTGTAGACAAAGTGTTTCCTTCGTTCCAGATAGCCCAAATGTCTCTGCTACTTCTGCATTTGTGCAGTGTCACCGTAGACGCCTCATCACAAAGAGCAATCACTCTCAGAAGAATCTTAGTAAAAGGTTTGTTGACAGAGCATACTGTTCCTCGATTATCAACAGTAGTATCTCTTCCTTTCGCTGCCTGATTGCTATTGACTTCTAATTATTGTGTAATAGAGGATGATAAATTTACAGCCGTTTGTTCAGCAAACGTTCCTCTTTTTACATTTAAATTTTTGATGATTCTTTTGAAGGCAACTGAAACATAGTTTTTTTCCGGTTACCGTTTCCCATCTCTTATTCAGGTCGTCATAATTCATATGTGGACAAATACTTTCTTGATGTATTTTGTCACAATAACCACACGTCTTGTGAGTGTTTTGGGTGTGAGTATTGCGTACTCTTTCATTTCTCCTCATTAGATTTGTGAATTCTGTGAGAATGTTTCATTGTGTGGGGTACTAACATTACACGCAAAGCTTGCTTTCTCGTTCAACCACAAAGAGAAATCTTCTAAATTGATATCACCCTTTTTCATTCCCACCTTTTCACCCCAGGATAATTTCATTGAATCCGGAATTTTCGTCAGTAATTCTCGAAATTGAGGATTTTCGAGATAACCTTTACTTCTTAGACTCTTCATGATCGAAACCATGTTGCTTACCTCTGCAGAATAATGAATCAGCTTTTCAAAAGTATTTTCTCTTACGGAAGGAAGGGTACTGATTCTGTTCATCAAAGTATCTATGATGTATTCAGGTCTTCCGAATCGTTTCTCTAAAGTTTCAATCAGAAGGTCTACGTTATCGGTAGTTAACATCATTCCTTCAACTGTTGTCTTTGCTTCCCCTTTTAGAAATCTCTACAGTTTTAGCATGATCTTTTCATTTCTGTAGTCACAAAACTTGCGAAGATTCTTGAAAGACTTATGGAACAGGGGCCAATCTTTGGGACTGCCATCAAACTGTAGAAAATCCTTCTGTAATATTTTTCGCATGTGAAATTTATCCGGATGCATTACTTCATGTGACGTTGGGTTTTGAGTTGTTGAAGCTGGGAGAGAAAACGTTCTGAGGACGTTTGCAACAGTATTACAAAGTTGTTGTATATCTTGTGGTGTGATATTTCCTGGTTTCTCTTCGAGAAATTGTCCTTCGACCTTGGGTATGTTGTCAGTGGGTTTCTCAGTTTTTTCAGGAATATGTGACGTGTAATCTACCTATTGAGATAGTCTGTTGATTTGTTCTTGTTCTTCAACTAATTCTCTCCTGATATTTTCGCTCCTTGCTTCTGATTGAACGTAACTGCTGTCCTCTTCTTGGGCATCTATCTCGGCTTCATGCAATTCTTCTTCGGGTTGAAGAAGGTGTAAACTATCAGCTATTTCCTTATTCTTCAACTCTCTACTGTTACTTTCTTCCAGGTCTAGCTCTCTGGATTTTCTTTGTAGCTCCCGTCTTTGTCTTTCTATTTTTAGAGCTATTTCTTTTCTTTTTCAAATCCAAACTACTTCGTCGAGATAATCCGGTATCCCTTGAGGCTCTCGAATGAACAGACTGCTTCGAGTGAACCTCATGTATCAAGGAAGTTGACTCGCCAGATTTATCTTCAACGACTTATTCATGTAGTTTTTCTAAATTGGATTCTGGTTTCTCACGACTTCCAAATCCGTTTGGCCATACGTAGTCCGATGATAGACTTTGATTCAGACCTGCACTTTCTTGCACGATAGTGCCAAATAATTATCGCCATTCAAGTTGCCGTCAATGCAAAAGGACCAATGATATGGTTTCCTACAATCCCTTCCCAAACATTAATCTTTTGAGGGTATTGCGTGTGTTTTTCTCTCATCCACTGAGGATTTCCCTTTGACCAGTAGCGGCAATTTAGCCGATTAGCATGACCGTTAAGAGACAAAGAACATACATACACTCATCAGAAAATGATGATATTGTTATCTAACTCACAAAAATAAGTTCTTCTACCAAAATCGTCTTACACGAGCTCCTGAGTAGGTGTCATTTTATAAAGATGCATTTTATTTTCTTTTAAACCCCAGATTTTTTTTCTAAGTCTGATTTCTAGTATAAACATATTGCTTTTTACATAATGGTTCCGTTTAACCTTTCTGCCACCCATTCCATTGTGTTCTGGATTCCTTGGCACTCTGTACTGGCCTTTTATGCCAGAGTTCTTGAAACTCCTGAGATTTGTATTCTCCGCAATTCTCACACCTAATTTGCTCAATTGAGGTGTTGAATTTGATTTCTACTGATCTGACATATTCTTGGAATTTTGTAGAACTTCAAACACAACAATGTGAGAAGTGATCAATGAACGTTACAAAATATTTCTTTCCGTCATGGGTTGAAGGAATAATTGGACCACATACATATGTTGAAATTGCTTCTAAGAATCTTTTTGGTTTTCGTTCTTGTGGTAAGGCACTGAAAGGTAAACGTGTCTGCTTGCCCTTTGAGCATAGATTGGGTTTAGATATTAACTTGAGCGTCCCATTTTTCTATGTATTAACATACGGTTGTCTGCATCGGTGAAATGCACATCTCAAGAATCTAATTCAAATTATATGAAATACAAATTTCCACTTCGCTTTCTTATCGAATTGATGTAGTACTTCCAAACCTGCTTCCTCCAACTTCATCACTGAAAGTAAGTTGTTAGATTTTGGCATACTCATTTTCATTTTTGAGAATCAAATCTCCTTCCTTTATGACTGTGACACCATGACCTAACTGTGATACCATGACATTTCTTTGCTATACTTGATTGCTGTTTTACTTAGTCATTTATAAGTTCATTTTCGTTTTCCTTCTTCAACAGAGGGTGGGTCGCACCACTGTCTATTACAAATTTTATTTTATTAATTTTTTGTTTAGAAACTCACTTCACTCAATTTCTTTTTTCTTGAAAATTAACGTTAACTCAGTGGTACGTACCAACCTAGAGTAATAATTCAAGGCTACCAATGGCCTAGTTCTCTCATAGAAATTTGATTTTGTTATTGAAT
>NW_019292845.1:0-44776 GCF_000500325.1 Leptinotarsa decemlineata
AGGATAAATAGTACTTATCTATTCATCTTTTGATTTTCATGGAATTATTTTCCAGCAGCTTGACTGCATTAACCTTTCTCGGCAATTCAAAGAAAACTCTTTGTTTTTATCAAGCTTTCGGTGGTGCTTACCACCTTCTTCAGGACAACTGTGATATATTCATTACCAATATGTTTTTATCACAATAAAAATGATACGGTCCTGACTGGTAACCTCTAAACGTGCTTATCGGAAACCGCAGAAAGTTGTTATTTTTCAAGCAAAATTTAAATTTCAAAATATTTGTGATAATGTATACTGCATCATACCATAGCCAACTTCATCAGTACCTGTGAGTTCTATTCTTTTCATAATATATTTATTTGTCCTTTCCTCGAAATCCTTACTGACAAGACCAAATAGCGGTTCTTATCAGAACATTAAGAACTGATAGACAGGGGCGTACTGAGATAATTAAAACTAAGAATGAAGAACAACACCCTGGTACTTCTGACTACAGGAGTACCCAGAACGCTTCAAGACTTTTCTCAACGACAGTCAGTCAAACGATAGCACCTACTAACCCACCGAATTTTCCGTCAAAAAAACAGGCAATCTTATTCAACGCCCTAGAAAATAAAAAACTGGAAGACTACCTTCTAGCCTTAGGAAATCAAATCGATCCAAGATATATTATTTTCTCTTCACGCATTTCAAATAACAGAATTTGTGTATATTTTTCCAGTGAGACAATCGTAGACGACTTTCTCACTAAGGCTAATGGAAAAATTGTGCTGAACCAAGAAATTCTTACAGCCAGAAGATTAATCACGCCTAGCGAAAAACTGATTTTATCGAATGTATGTCCCTTGATTCCTCACGAATTTCTAGAAACCGAACTTCGTAAGTTAGGTTTGAACTTGGTATCTCCATTATCCTTCCTGAGAATCAGCGCCTCCGATCCCAAATTCAAACATATTCTGAGTTTTCGCCGACAAACCTACATCTGTCCTGTTTCCCACACTACATTACCTCAATCTATTGTAATATCTTTCAAAGAAACTCCATACTGAATCTTCCTCTCACTAAACAATCATCTATGCTTCAAATGTAAGCAAGATGGGCACTTATCAGCAAATTGTCCAAACACGGTTACCAACGAATCCACTCTGAACTCCAATAACGACAAAGACGAATCATCCACAGAATCCAGTTCTATACCATTAAATACCATAACAATGACCAACCAAAAAACCATAACTATCGATAGAATACCCACCCATGAGCTACCAACCGATTCGAAACACTACCACAACTCTTCTGAAAAACGTAACATCTCTGAGATAACCACTCCCCCTACTCAATCATCGAAGCAAGAAAAAATATTCATCAAACCAAACTCAGATATACGGATTAAAAAAATCAAAATCACTCAAGATAGAGAATCTGTAGAAGCTCTGCTGAATCCAGCTAGACCCATATTTGATAACGTGAATCGAAAATCAACCTTACTATTTAACGAAATTACGGACTTTTTTGAAAATGTGTATGGCTCAGCGGATCCTCTGAATGTAGCAAAAAATTACACAAAGGACATAGACGATCTGATAGAAACTTTGCACCAGATGTATCCACTTTTAAATAATCGTAAAATCAAAGCAAGATGTTCAAAAATCCAAAACAAAATCAGGAAACAATTAGCAGCTGAATCCAGCGAAATTGAGGACAGTAACACATCACAGGAACTCTGCTAATTCAAACTTCTCGTTACAATCAACCCATTTATTTTACGTTCAACTCGATATTGCAGTGGAATCTTAATGGGTGCTATGCACAGTTAGAAATGCTGAAATTGATCCTACAAAATTATGACCCATCCATAATATGTCTTCAGGAAACCCATTTCCATAAACAGAAAACGCACAAACTTTCAAATTATACATGTTTTTTCAAAAATAGAGAAAACACGCGACATGCCAGTGGAGGAGTAGCTATCTACACTTAGAATACATTAGAGGTGCAGAATATTCCATTGACCACCAACTTAGAAGCAATGAAGCAATTGCGGTTGTTATCTGTGGGCCAATGAAATTAAATATTTGTAATATCTACATTCCTCCGAATCAGGATCCAACTGAAGACGAACTCACCAACCTTTTCGGACAAATTCCTTCACCTCGATTAATTGTTGGTGATTTCAATGCGCACAACCATATTTGGGGATCTAAGAAAATCACAGTAATGGGACAAAAAATTGAAAGAGTTATCAACAACCTACAACTCAATATACTGAACGACGGAAGAGTCACAAGATTCAACTCTGCAAATGGAGATTCCTCAGCAATTGACCTAACCCTTTGTGAATCCGAG
The DNA here is from genome assembly GCF_000500325.1 of Leptinotarsa decemlineata. Classification (NCBI taxonomy): domain Eukaryota; kingdom Metazoa; phylum Arthropoda; class Insecta; order Coleoptera; family Chrysomelidae; genus Leptinotarsa; species Leptinotarsa decemlineata. The sequence goes on from NW_019292845.1 coordinate 2,350, forward strand.
TTATTTATTTCTCTTGACTGGGAAGTACTTCCCGAATTATTCGGAAGTGATCACTTTCCAATAATTATAAACAATGAAAACTATCGTAAACCCTACAATGTAAATCCCAGATGGCGTTTGAAACAAGCAGATTGGACCAACTTCGTAAAATATATCGAAAACGATCCCATTATGTCAGATACTGAACAAATACTTAGAATGGACGTGAATGAAATGATCGAGACATTTTGTCAAACAATTACGAAAGCGGCGGAAAAATATGTTGGAAAGAGCTCTACCTCCAATAAATACCCTGCTCTTTCCTGATGGAATGATGAATGTCAGATTGCAGTGAAGCTTGCAAAAAAGGCATTTAACACTTTCAGACACAAAACTCCTGAAAATATGACAGAATTCAAACGTCTGAGGGCACGAGCAAGATATACAATGAAAATGAACAAACGTAAATGCTGGCAGGAATTCGTAGCTGGTATAAATAATTCCACTCCAATTGGAGATGTTTGGAAAATGGTTAAGCGAATCTCTGGAACTCATAACCACTCAATGATCAATTATGTGAATTACAATGGATCCCCACTTACCTCCCCACAAGACATAGCAGACGCTTTAGCATCAACACTTCAAAAACATTCAAGTAACGAAACTTATACATCACAGTTCATAACTCGAAAACTAGTTGAAGAGAGTACTCCCCTCTCATACGATGAATTAACTGAGCATCCAATGAACTATCCTATTACAATGAAAGAACTTTCGGTCATCCTAGAAGAAAGAAAAAATTCTAAACCAGTCCCAGATGACATTCCCATTATTTTCCTGAAAATGCTGCCCCAGAATGCCAAAGAACTACTGCTGAAAATGTATAATGTCATATGGAATACGCACGTTTTCCCGCATATATGGTCAGAATCAATCATAGTACCTATTCTCAAAACAGGAAAACCAAAATCATTAACGGATTCGTACAGACCAATCTCATTAACATGTGCCATGTGTAAAGTAATAGAGAAAATAATCAATAGAAGACTGATATGGACCTTGGAAAATCGGAAACTCATCATCCCTCAACAGAGCGGACAAATTTTCCGTCAAAAAAACAAGCAATCTTATTCAACGCCCTAGAAAATACAAAACTGGAAGACTACCTTCTAGCCTTAGGAAATCAAATCGACCCAAGATATATTATTTTCTCTTCACGCATTTCAAACAACAGAATTTGTGTATATCTTTCCAGTGAGACAATCGTAAACGACTTTCTCACCAAGGCTAATGGAAAAATTGTGGTGAACCAAGAAATTCTTACAGCCAATTACTCCAACGAGAGAGTCGAGTACGACATCCCCCCTTCAATTGAAGCAGCGTTAGGACAAAATTGTAACTATGAAAAACTAATTGCCTTTCTAAGACGTATAAAGCTGCTGCACCGTATATAAAAATTTATTGTAAGAAATCAATGTACTATGAAATTTGAATTGTCGCTAATAACCCTCGAGGTTGATGAAAAAAAAAATGAAAATGTCGACAAAAAGTTTTCGATAAACTTGATAGTTTCGTAAAAAAAATTGTAAAATGAATGAGAAAATATTACAAATTAAATTTTAAAGTTAAATAACTTCGAAACGCGTATGAATAAAATTATAAGAGAGCTTTTCTGCAGAGCGTTCAATTTTATGCAAGAAAATCATTTGGTCCAGCCTTTTTGATGAACCATTGAAGAGTTTTAAAGTTCTAAACTCAAAAAAACGAGCTTTCCTATGTTACTCATACGGGAAATTGAAATTTACCAAGCGGGATATCTTAATATTAATATAATGGGCTGTGGCTTTCACAGGACTTTTTTCACCATTTCCAACAATATTTTCGATATATTTTGAAAAAATCTCCTGGAAGTGAATTCAGTCAGTCAATCAAATCAATCAATCAATCAATTTAATCAAATCAGATACATATTCTTGTCTGTAATGGATGCAACATATCTACAGTAAATTATAAATTAATAAATAACAATAAATAAGTGGTGGTGTTCAGTTCTTGAGAAACGCCTAAGCAAAGCTCGTGTTGCGTATTTTTCTGTATCGAGACATAATTATAAATATAAATAAGAAAATAAAATCTATTCATTTCTTCCAGTAGGAAATGAAAATTCATTAGAAATAACAAAAATTAATAGAAATCAATGATGAACCCCAGGAGGATTAGACCAAACAATCAGGCGAAAACGAGGCAGGTCTTAGGTATTTACTTCAAATGTTTTTTTAGGAAATCAAAGTTGTGATTAACGAAAAGTCTAATTACTTTCTTGCGTTTATTAATATTTTTTTATATTTCTTAGTTCAATAGGAACTTGATTGACAATTATTCAGACAATGATTCAACATCTGGATATTAATTAGAATGACATACACCTTTTGCCTCAGGAATATTCGAATTATACATAAATTTTTTTATAAAGACCAAACCAGCACTCATCCTCTTTCCATTTGTTCCTCATCTTATCCAATTCAATCTTTGCAGTATAAGGGCCAGTGTTTTTGCTGTATATTCTGGGTCCGAAGGATCAATGTTTTGTGGAGGATGTTTGCGTTCAATCTCTTATGCTGGTATTGCTTCTAAATTAATGTGAATATGGAAATGCCTCCATTAGAATTCGAATGTAATTTGACAAGCTATACTATAATTCCAAAATAGGAGACACTGAATCCTCAGAAATGACTGACTATTTTGCTTCACACTGTCTCTTGCAGTGACGTACGCAAATTATACTCAACAGATGAGGAAAATTTTTGAACTTCAAGTAACTTTGATTTAGCCATACATCAAAATCTGCCAAAATTTCAAAAGAAATGATATGGTCTACTTTGGCTTGGTCACTATAGTAAATTCCTACCTGAGTGAAATTATATTCATTTCTGGTACAGATATGTAGACGATATTCTCGCCTGTTTCACACAGTGGAAGCTATCCAAAGACGGGGACCTGGAAGATAAAACGAACTCACCTATAGAAATAATTATGGAATTACTAGGATGCTGCGTACAAAACTGTTATTTCCAACTGAAGGACGAATTCTTTACACAAGATGAGGGACTGCCAATGGGATCGCCACTTTCACCAGTTATAGCCAACATATATATGGAGTCGTTTGGAACTCTGGACATCGAAGAAGCCCACAAAAACCCCATAACCTTCATAATATGAAACCATGGGAAAATTGGATTAGACGCTTTCCTGAAACACAACAACAGCGTAAAACCTTCCACCACTTTGTCAAAGGAGAAGGAAGTCCATAACGAATTAGCATTCTCAGACGTATTGATGAAGAGGACCGACACTAAATGGGAAACATATGTATACCCACTCACACGGGACAGTATCTGAACCACAAATCCAACCACCATCAATCTACTGAAAGAGGAATCATCAAGACTCTATTGGACCATGATTTCGGGTTACGTAATACGAAAGAAGGTCTCGAGAAAAAAATAGATATCATCAAAAATGATCTTCAGCGGAATGGCTACTTCAAAGCGATGGTGGAACAGACTAAAAGACAGCAAGAGCCTCGTAAGGAATAGAAGCCGTCAGAACCAGTGCATGCACTTCCTTACATCAGAGGATTATCGGAATGGATAAGAAGAATTCGGTCCAAGTACAACATTAGAACCGCTCCAGATCCGGTAACACTATCCGTAGCAGCCTCACGAAAACTAGGCCCCAAACGCGGACTGCGATTCCAAGAATTGCATTTACCGGATACCCTGTGAGTGCAGAAAATCCTATATCGGTAAAACTAAGAGGCCATTGAAAGTTCGCATTGCCGATCACAAGAAACACACACAGCGAGGGGAAACCAGCAAATCAGGAAAAGCAGAACATATTTGGACCCATCAACATAACATCGAATGGTCCCAAGCTGAGATCATACTCAAAGAGGAACATTGGTTTAGGAGGAAATTCAAAGAAGCCGCATACATGAATATATTTAATTTTTATAAAATACAATAAACTATAACACTAAAAAAATAAAATGAAACTGAGAGAATCTTTAAAGATGGAGCACTAATATTTTGGGAAACTTATTCATTATCAATTTCAATGGAAATAAAATAGCAGATGGAAAAAGTGATGAATCGACTTTATTCATGTGAAGTTGACAAACGGAAAATAAAAATGTGACACTAACTTTCTGAACAAAAGAGTGGAGTTCAACTTATATGAAGAATACATTATAATAGCATATATTTGTGAAGATATAGAAATTACCGAATTGATTGAGCGAGATTGGATGGTGTAAAAGTTTAACCTTGTTGTAGACACCAATTATTATTTGCATTCGACGGGCGTTTCGCTAACAGCGATGTTGCCAAACCTCTGCTCTAATATGGGTTCAATTTTTATAAGATGGCAGCACTTGACGGGTGAAAATTCATTGAATAAGGAAAACACGTTGTATAGATCAGTCAAACATTATTTCATATTTTATTTTGTAAAGAAGTTGACTATATTCAATCGTACGATGTCGCTATCTTAAAAATTTTGAAATTCGTCAAAGGAATAAAAAGGTAAAAAGATGTTTGGAAAAATAAATGGAAAATAATGAGTTAGCTACATTCTTCGTTATATTATCGATAACTTTCCCATATACATATTTTTTTTGTAACGTCTCATTTATTCACAAAGTGTTTTCGCGATTTTCAATATGGCGCTGCCACTCCATAGGGCGCTTAATATAACAGTTATTTTCAGCTATTCTTTTTAATTTGTATTGGTTCTTTTGGAGGGTTTAAATCATCCTATATAACATTAGACAATGGACGTCCTAACTAATGAAATTAATCTGCTAAATGATCAAATCGATCTAGTTTACTCACCAGGTTTCCCAATCAGCTTAAACAAATTTCAGGTACTCAATTAAGTTAAGGACTTATCTACAGTAGGGTTTCAATTCCTCCACAATCTAGGAACTGCTGTACTGTAATAATGGACAAATTGAAAAGTCCTCTCCAAAAATTTTGCAAAATTAATACAAGTTAGTGACTAATTCACCACTTCAATGATTTACAATATGCAGTAACTTTTCGGGGTGAACTTACCAGTTTGCACTGTACCTTTTATTCTTTCAGCTTTGTTTCAGATGAGGTACTGAAAAATTGTCTTTGCAAACTTTACTTCGAAATATCTTGTATCAAAATTTTTTTTATGACTAGAATTAGGCAATACCTGCAGGAAAGATTGATGAAATTATTTCAGTATTCAACTCATAAAATGAAAATATTAAATTCACTTCACATTCACATTCAAATTCATATCAGGAATATCTTGAATGATTCAAACAAATACTTTTTGAGAATTCCTATCCAACTAATTTAGTTAACAAATTATCATTTAGCAGTTCAAATGACATATCTCCTATCTCATCACAAATTTCACAAGAGACCACTACATATAACCAAACCATCGTCACATCAATATCCCTACCATATCTTCGAGAATCCACTCCTTAATTAATTCATTTATTAACAAATGAAAACATTCAAATTGCTAAAAAGAATACTGAGATCATGTCGAAATTACATAGTAAAATGAAAACTCCTACAGAAAACAAAAATAAATCGAATATTATTTACAAAATTCCTTGTCGAAATTGAAAAGTCATATATCGGTCAGATATCTAGAACATTAAATGTTCGCATTATCTCTCATAAGAGTGATTGTGGGATGAATTTCAAATCGTATGCTTTGGCAGAGCATGTTATTCAGAATGACCATAGTACGAATTAAATGATACTATAGCTTTACATACTGAAAAGAATTCTTCGAAAACACTAGTTTTAGGAATTGCTGAGATGAATAAAGAAGAACAAATGACGAATAAAAACTCAGACATCCACAATCTGTATAGTTGTTTGTGTTATGACATAAATCTGACAGTTTTGATACTTTTAATTTATCGTCATCATCATCATTTTCATCAAAACACATGTGAACTCTCGTACCATTATTTTCCAAATTAACCTTTTTTATCATTCCCGTTGACGTGAAATGAAAAACATTATTGAGGCTGGGTACAAATTTAGCAAATAACGAAGCAGACTTACTGTACCGGTGTGAAAATGGGTCCACTGAATCGATTCAAAAATACCTATTACCTTCATTTCGTTTCATTGAAACTTTTATTACCTAGTTGTTTTCGCCGCGAAAAATGAACATCGAGACTGTTATTGCTGAAATATTAGCTAGACCAGCTATTTGGAAGTCTGGTCATCCACACAATCTCTTCTAAATATTAGGTCTTGAATCAAAAAACTGTTACTCTCCAAGCAATATCGAGATAATTTCGATAAAGACATTTCGCTGTCGGACTACTGATCGCGGCGGCGTGGCCTGCAAACGGTGCCGCGCTAATGGTCGCCTCGTCCCCCGCTTCGACGTTCGCACCGCCGATCCCCGTGGTCAGGCCGTAGAACAAACATATCACTTAATGGGATTGAAAGTTTTCGTTGAATCCCATTATTGTAGTTGAGCGGAAACTGCCCCATTGAAATAAATGTCTACCATCGTTGTCATTCTTTGTATGTTAGAAATAAGTTAATGTGTCATTATAAAAAAGTTTATATTTTGCCCATTTCGGATTTCATTATGAACAATTATCTGCTGGTTGATTAACTTTATACTTTCAAGCAATTCAACTTCAAATTCCTCATTCCGTTGGTCCAATGATGGGGAAAATCATCGCATCCGTGTTTACTGGAAAGAAAACAGCGGTGGCGAACGTATCATCAACAGCCACAACACAATTAGATCAGTGATACGTTCCTCAGTCAAAACCCTTGGGCCTAATGGGTTGAAAAATATTGGCAACACCTGTTTCATGAACAGTGTAATCCAATGTTTATCAAATACGAAATGGTTACTGGAATATTTGAAAAATGATGAGTACATGAAAGATATAATAATACTTCTAATATCATCTAGTTATCAAGGAATTGTGGCCAGAAGATTCATCTGATAGACCAGTGAACACAGTCTCTTTAAAAAGTCAGATTCAGAGTTTTGCCCCTCGATCCATGTGCCATGTGCATCATAACGCCCAGGAGTTCCTTCGTTATCTTTCAGAATGTTTACATGATGACGTTAATAGAATTATTGAGAAACCTAAACCGACCTAAACGGAGATTAACGAAAAATTGAGCGACAGCAGAAAAGCACAAGAGTCATGGCTGATTTATTTAAGTACATATAACCCAAAGATTGTAAATAATTGAATACATGACAACCATTATATTATCAAGCAATTCAAGAACATTGTGCTGGGAAATCACAAAATGAATCTTTATTCATATTCATAATTTTTTTCTGCATTGCATATTTGCTGAATAGGACATTATTGAGTTAGGTTGAATATGAAGGGAGTACCAAACTGTTTGAAATAATGAATTATTCTTCATTCATGTTGATGGGGGAAACTAAAGTCATCTTCTTCGTGAAATTGTGTTAACTACAGTTAGCAAAGTAAACATACCACTTCGCGTAATAACCAAAGTCGCCAACTTCATTAGTTCATTTATATGCTGTAGATAATATGCAAATCCTTTCCCGGCCAGTCCTGATGAAATTTCTATTACGACTGCCATCGCAGCAGCTGTTATGGTGAAACTTTCTTTGCGAATACCGCACTGTAACAACAATTTCAGAATTGAGGATATGAACAGTCAGGAAAACTAGGAGTTGCTCTCTGGAATTGAAAACCTACACTGAGAGGCGATTCAATCGAAAACAACTTCGTAGGAATTATAAAATCGTTTGAAAACTTTAATGTTCTCCTGAAGTCTATTCAAATATTCTGATAGAATGGAACATAAATCCGAGCCATTCATCAGAATTATTCTGAAGGACGGAAAGTACCTAAGCCTAGAAGAAAACTGATAAATGTTGGTTGAATTTTCAATCAAAAAAAACCTGATGAATGGCTGAAGAAAGAAATTACCTAATACAGTATATAGCTCTAAATCTGGTGGACTCACATTCTCGATTCATTCGCAAGGTATTTCTTGGATAAGTATTAATTTTTGGGAAAGAAAGTTTTTGGCTTTCTACTACTCCATCTTGATGGAAAAAATTTAGAATTCTTTCAAACAGAGGAAGGAAGCAATCAATTTTTAGAGAAGTAACTCTATACATATGTAGATCATGCAAAGAAGTAACTTTCAGACACAATTTTGAAAAAAGCCCTTCTGAAACTGCTACTTTCAATAAAACATTGAATTATACGAAAGAAAAAGTCTTTCGAAACAATTTTTTTATATGAACACTGAATTATACAAAAAAACACTTTTCTCTACTCAGTTTGTATTCCAAACATTCGTTATGAAATTGAATCAGATATCATTCACAGGATTTCTACACAATATACTAAATGAAACGTAACAATGTCACTTACATGAAACACTGTCATCCTCACTGGTAGACGTCGATGTGTTGCTTTAATACGCTTGCCTTAGGAAAAAAGAAAAACACACAATTCATTCATTAATTATGATTTTTATGACACGAAATGAGTTTGATCTACTTATATCATCGATGACTTATTTGTTAAAATCCCAGCCAAATGAAATCTTGTTCAATTTGAAAGAGTTATATTTTTAGGAGTGACTAATTTTTGGGAAAATTTTTGGCTTTTTACTACTCTAGCTTATACACAAAAAACGTAATTTATGAATGAATTGTGTGTTTTTTATTATAATGTTATCCAGATTGGTACTGAAGAGCCATAAGGCAAGTGTCTTACGGCGAAAAATCGAACTCTACGAGTGTGTGAATTTTGAGCTTTCATTCAGTATATTGTGTAAAAATCCTGTGAATGATATCTGATTTAATTCCATAAGGAATGTTTGGAATACAAACTGAGTAGAGAAAAGTGTTTTTGTATAATTCACTGTTCATTTGAAAGTATTTGTTTCGAAAGAATTTTTCTTTTGTGTTTATCTGAAAGTAGCTGTTTCAGGAGGGTTTTTTCTTCCAGTTTGTGTCTGAAAGTTACTTTCTTGCATGATCTACACATCCATGTATAGAGTTACGTATTTTGAAATTGATTACTTCCTTTTTGTCTTTGAAAGATTCCCACATTTTTTTGCATCAAGATGGAGTAGTAGAAAGCCAAAAACTTTTTTTTTCAAAAATTAGTCACTCCTGAAAATATAATCGTTTCAATTCAGTATTATTATTGTTTTATTTCATATATTGTGCAATTTTTTCATAAGCTTTCGACAGCAGTGAATATTTTATGATTATTCATGATGATTAGTCATAAGGTCACGCCGCCCAAACTCTTGACAGAAATTATACAAATTTGGATGTTTCAAGGTGGCTTCCAAACGCTTTCAAAGCTGCTTGGCTATCTGAAAATATTTTAATTGACTCATATATGAGGTTGGTTTTCAACGATTGTCAGTATAGCCTCTCTCCAGAAAGATGTGGAGGAAGGTAGGTCTAGATCTAGAAGAATAGCCATGGACTCCGACCCTGTAGTGCAGATAACACTAGTGCAGATAACAATAGAGAAAGCCAGTAATGTCTGTCGTTTACTGAAAAGTTTTCGGCTACCAGGCAATTACTTCGTCAATCGAAAGAATCAGAAATCTATAATTATTATTTTTTTTTATAGTTCACTGACAAATATTTACCTATTTTGATTATCTATGAAGACCTTGTACAACTTTCCACAAATTTCGAATGTCTTTGGCATTGCCAACAACCTGAAACCGCGAAGTAGTGCTTCGATACAACTTTGAATCATAAATTGACGAGAACTATTTGCTGTTGTATATTGTGCTCAACTTAGTGTAGAGGTATAATAGAATACATTCTGAAAACTCGATAAGATAGTTTGCAGAATTCATGATTTGTATAAATTTGTCAACTTGAAGAATCTGAAGTTTATGAAAATTCTGGTTGAGCAGTACTGGTAAGTAAAGAGTGAGAAAAGTCCTAGCAACCTGATTCAATTATCAAAAGAGCATATTCGAAGTGAATAATGTTTTTTTATACCATTACTGTATCTGAAACCATACGTTTTAGTACCCCCTACTCTACGATGTCCTTCATCATATCATTTGTTTTGTTGTATCACAAATCCTTATTTTGTTATAGGTTTTCCTTTATGATAGTTGTCTGGAAATTAAAAAATGGGACAATTAGTGAACAACTTCATGTTTGATCTCAGTTTTGAAAATACTGGAGAACAATGGTTCTGCAATCATTTCTTGCCTACTCTTTTACCTACTTCCATGATGGCTCTAAATATGCGAATGGGAAAGACTCGTGGTTTTGACCGTTACAGGTCTGTATCGTGATCACATCGAATTCTGGGAAAGTGCCTCACTGTAGATAGTCATTCTGAGTGTTTCAATTGAAGTTCAACGTCAGTAGTTTCAGTTATTTGACAGTCGCTATCATTAACTAAATAATCTTACCTACCACCGTTGCTTGAGCCATATCTACGGAAAATTTGGAATGAACCAATGTTCAGTTGTTCTCTGTGAAAGAAACGATTCGAATTCAGTAACCAGATAAAAGCAATTTGGTGAAATCCTTTGCTGCTAACCGACGGAAAAACGTTACGATTGGTCTGACAATCATCACATTAATCCAGTGGATTTGTTTGGGGCCTCAAACCCAACATTTTCCACAATTATTTGACATGCCCATAGGGCTGATAATACTCAATTTCATATCCTCTGCAAATGAAATAACCCCACCACTGATGAAAAGTGAAAGTGAATCGTTCGCATCCCTCTTCCTGGTGGAAAGGCTCATCACAGTTTTGCTAAAGTTCACCAGCAGTTGTTGTTGTGTCACCAACTATTCATATCGTCCCGCGTTTTCAGACGTTGTCCTTGCCAGGATAACATAGTCATCTGGATAGGCTTGCAGATCTACTTCAAGTCTTTTCAACCGAAGATGATCCGTATTGTCAAATGATCTTTCATACCAATTTGGGGTATGGGTCTACCCTTGTCACTAACTAATTATATATTGTGTCTACAAGGTAGACATTATAAAAGACGATAGGGTGACTGGACGAAGTGTTCGGGTTGTTCTTACGATAGATACTATATTACTGGAATTCATCTCTAATTTGATTCCATCAGTATTGGGCTTGTTTTTGTTTTTGGTATATGGATTGAATAACCTTATGTGCAATGTAATGTGTGCATTACAGTACCCAGTACTCTTACACAGTAACTCTTTTTTTATTTTTTAGTTTTTTTTCAACTAGATAATTTGAGTACCTTCTTTGTGTACATGTTCAGCTACAGCTCATTTGTCGGTTTATCCGAAGCGACAATTTTTCTGGTGATCAGAGAACTGTGAACTTATACCTCTTTTTATGGTTTCAATGTAGACCGACCCCAGCTGAAAAAATCGGTGTACCCCCAGTGTTTGCTGAAGGCTCTTTGAGGTCCTTACCTGATCTGATAATTTTTGTTGATCTAAAAATTAGTTTCACGTTGTACTTTTTTAACATTCACCCGAACCGATTTGTAATAATAAAGGAAAGGAAGAAAGGAAACCTTTTTCATTAACGAACCTACCTAGGGTTACTTTGGCGTTCTCTTTTGGATCCTATCGCCCGCTCGAGATCTACTCCTCTGTACCCACTCACCTATAAATTCGAATTTATATTTCAGCACACATGGGATTGGTGAGGACTTTTGATATGTCATATTCAACAGTTTTTTTCATGTGAAGATGGTGCTAAAGAGTTTTCCTAGGGTTTTCTCTGCAGGATGAAAGGCGAGTGCACAATCTGAAGAACGAATCCTTCGATTACTTACGTTGTCCTTTTCTATTTCGAAAGTATTCTGTTTACTGCCTGTTATTTTTAAAATTGGTATTTTTTAATGACATTAACCAGATGCTTTTTGTTTCAGGTAAGATCACTTCATGCCTAATCAAATAATATTGTGAGTATCAAATATCTGCATTTATCTGAGAGTTTGAGAGTCTCAACAGTGTGTTCCAGTTCATAATTTTTGTTAGGCCATAAACATATTAAGAGAAATATATATCATGAATGTCGATGTTGTCGAACTGATTATTACCAACGTTTTTGGTATAAATGAAAGTGTGTCATTTGAAACTCTGGTTTCAAGTTTTCAATAAAAAAGAGTGGTTTGAAAAAAAATTTGCTCCCGAACCGCTTGTTATTATATCAAATGTGTTGCTCATCAAGTACACGCATCAGTATATTTATGATACTTCGGAAAAACATATTAGTCAACAATTCAGAAGAAAAGAAATTGTCAACTGAATACTCGTATTATATGCGTGTCTTGTATAACGTTTTTCATTCTCATAAGAAACACTAATATTTCTAAAAGAGTCTAACAAACATTACTTTCACTCACGAGAACTGCAATACCTTTCTAGGCGCTCATTTCTTCAACCAAATTATCGCCAACAATAGATGAACCATGCTGTACAGTATCGTTCAGTAGCTTTTCAAGTTCTTATTAACTCATTATAATGATTCAATTACTGTGCCTCACCAAAGAGTATTTTTTACAAAATAATAATTTTTATAATATGGAGAAATTGTAATTTGTTCCGTTACCTTGTTTCGTAACAAGATGAAGCACGATGACTTCCCTTTGCTGTGTTGAAGTTCTCCAGAATATATCATTTGGGCCAACCACTTCAAATCTTTGAGATAGTTACCTGAAATATATCAAGAAACAATTCAAATTTACAATTCACAAAACAGAAAATAATGAAAGCAAAGAATGGAATTCAGATTTATGAATAAGATATCAAAAATTATGTAGAAAGCCGTTAACCACCATAATCTTGAATATTTGAAAGGCTTCAACATCGATATGGCTTTCGGAAACAAAGATCAACAGGCGACCTTCTATCGTATATTTGAAATAACGTAGTCGAGAAACATGGAGATATTTCTTATGCCTTTGACCGTATGTAGCACGAGGTTGGTTGGTCAAACTTCGATGCTATGGCTTGTCGGATCATGTTCGTGTATGGCTCTCCACCTTTTTGAAAGAACGTTCCCTTCAAGTGGTCGTCGATGGATATCTTTTTAATACTTTCACCATCAACGCTGATTTTCCCAAAGTATCCCTACAACCATCTTTTTATTGTATATCAACGACTTACTGGAAAAAACCAAGAATCCAATATATTGCTTTGCACTCGTCCCATCATTCCATTTGGATTCCAGGACATCGGGTGCGGATGCATATCTGCACCGGCAGCAGGAGGTTGCATACCTTAATGGGGATCTAGAGGTGAAGGTAATAAGGTTCTATTCAATGCCATCCCAGGAATCGGTTTCCTCCAAAAAGATAAATGTCTCCGAATCGGAATTAATAATATTCAGAAAAGAGCCATCCGCCTGATCGGAGACGCGAACATCACTTGCATTCTTGGTAGTCTGGAACATCGAAGAACGGTTGGAGATTTGTCTCTCTTTTAAAGATACTTCCACGGGAGGTGTTCCAGTGACTTGGCACATTTGATTCCACCAAGAAATATCCACATATCAGAAATATGCGACGGGTTGTGACTGCTCATCGTTTTGAGGTTCACCTCAGTACACCTTAAGCTTCACTGTTTCAGAACTCTTTCATCAGGAGAACTGCGTTTATGTAGAATAAACTTCCTAAGGATGTTTTCCAATCTTCTTTCCAAAGTTCTTCGTGTATTGGTGGTATGGAACTGAGATATATTCATTTTGGTTTTTGTCCTTTCTAAAAGTCGAGATTTTTGGTCCGTTAGTGGCTGCTATTTCCTGTATTATACCGGTTCCAGGTAGAAGATTGCTTTTATGAACAACAGGAGGGAACGGCTATGGGTAACCCCTTATCCCCCTACCTAGCAAACCTGTTCATGAGCAGATTCAAAAAGGAAATCAAAGAAAAGTCGAAGTATTTTCCTAGGATATGGCTAAGATATGTGGATGATATTTTCGCGATATTCGATAACAATAAATCTAATATTGAGGACTTTATTTCCTTTCCATCAATTAAATTCACGTATGGGTTGAAAAATAAAGAACAACTTCCATTTTTTGATGTTTTGGTAATGAGGAGCCAATATGGAGGGTTACAATACAATGTATTTGGAAAAGAAACAAGCACGTACAGGTATATTCCTGACAGTTCACATCACTGTGGACAGCACAAACGTGCTGAGCTCAATTTTGTAGTGCATCGTCTTTTGAATTTTTCCCTCATACATGAGAGGTTCACAAAAGAAAAAAGTACAATACAGAAAATAGCAGCCAGTAACGGTTTATCGAGGGGTATTTTAGATGATATAATAAGGAAGAAAAAGTTTAGATTAACAATGAACGAAATGTCAACTTTTTAAAACGACGAAAACCAAGATGAATATATCTCAGTTCCATACCACCAATACACAAAAAACTTTGAAAAGATATATTTTTAAATCAATTTATGACAAGCAGATAGGGCAATATTATGAAAATGATTGTTTATAGCTTTTAATTATGAATTCACCTAACTATTACATAAGGACACATTATAAAATTAATTTAGGACTAGTAGATAAGTCAATTTGTGAAACGGACTGGTTTAAGTTTGACCATAGTCGTGTCACAGTGTTCTGGCGATGTACTGAATTTATTGGAGCCTCTGTAGACACTCTATATTTTGTTTTATGAGAAAGAAGACATTGGCAGATCAAGATCTGCAGATGATGTGATGCTGCAGGTTTTTCCGGGTTTTCCTGCAGCTGAAAAAGCGAATGCGGCCCCGGAGCACTAATTAATTTCAATTGTTGTTTTTTTATTTCACAAATATTGTGAAAATTGTTGACAATTGTAACATAGTAAATAAGGCATAGTAGATAAGGCAAGTTTGATCTTCCTCTTGAAGATCAGTTGGTGATCGAAACATGTGTCGAGGTGTTAAAATAACGGTTTGGTGTTGGGAAAAATTTCCAGTAATATTCAATGGGTACTACAGATATTGAAAATAGAGTTGAAAAACATCGAAGACAAAACGAATGTGTAAAATATCTCGAAACTTTTTCATAATATTCAAAAAAAGCAAAAATAATGCAAAAATGGATAAACAAATCTATTCTAGCATTGAATTGAAGAGAATTTTGTGTTTTCTAAAAATATAAAATGAAATTCATTATTATTTACTTCAACATTCTAGATGGCCTAATCTGCTGTTTTTAGAGTATCCGGTTCGAAGGACCCTATGATTGATCCAAGAGATTTAACCCTTAAAACCAACCGCGCTTTGACCGATTAATAATAGAAAAAAGAAAAGTGGGTTCAGAATTGTTCACCTTACTTTTCTTCTGGGCTGGATCCCTGTGTGACGATAAATTTCCAATCCAGGCTTTTCTACGGTCGAGACCGTGCACATCAAAATTTTCAAATAACAATCATTGTTTTTTTGATTGACGGAGTGTTTTGGTGAATTTTAAGAATATCGAAATATGTTGACTTGTCGATTGGTATCGCAGCAGATCAGACCAGTTAAATTAGATATAACATCATTCCAAAAAAAAAAAAACAAAAAAAAAGAAAACTATTTTCGAAAAATTGAAAAATATTTTCACTCATATTCGACCCATTGAATTAACTTAATTTTTATATATACGTGAGGGAAATATGAACAAATATTAAGGACCAAGCATTCAATTCTCTCAAATGATTCGAAAAACGAAAACAACAAAAGACAATTTAGGAAGAAACTGTTATCTTACATACATGACAAACCCCGAGAACTCAATCATGGTCTTATCGATTAAACTAGCTCAATATATCTCCTAATATTTTTTAAAACTGTACATATAATTTCTTTTCCATTTCTCATAATCATATGTACCTTCTTTCAATAATTTTTTTTTATTTTCAAATTTGAACTTCATCCTTATATTGTTTACCTCATGAACAAGCGTCAAGCTTCATATTTTTGTTTATTTATATATAACTCATAACGTTATATAACTTCATTGTTAAAATGTGAATCACCAGATTGTTACATAAATAATAAACTACTACATTTGATATTGTTGCCTTGAATGGACAATTTTTTTTTGAATATCAATCAAATTTGGTACGCAACCGGCCTAAAAGAAGTTTTGGAGTAGACTCATTTGTAGTGATATGTGAAATATGTGGAGTATATTTTTATTTGAAAAACGAAACGGTTAATGATGGTTTCAGTTTTCATGTTCTGCTTTGGTTATTGCATTTTTCATTATTTTCACGGCATTTTCCGCTTGCCCATTCGTAGCTGGAGTCGTTAAATGTTTATTACAACTGAACAATGTATAATTCTGGAACTCTTCTGGAATTACATCGTCCGTGCAAATAGCTCCCTAAAAATTTCAATGGTATTTGTAACTCTAATGTTTGGCATTTCAAAACACCCTATCAATTTTAGAGTTCGAATTTTCGATAGCCAAAAAAAATATTGACCCTCGACCATTCTCGAACTGCTGGTTTTACTTGCGTGTGTTGTGCTAAATGAACAAATTTCACAAGTCTGGGCAATTTTCTTAATGTCGCTGTTAATCAAGGGTCACCACACATAGGACTGTGCTAATAATTCAGTCTTGACTATTTTAATATGCGCGTTATGCAAATCGTTAAGGGTATTGTTTCAAAATTGTTTAGCTACTATAAGTCTGTAATTCCACATGGGGCAGTTTTGTTTCGTGGTTATCTCATCTTTTCGCATAAAAAATAAGTGAAATAATTATGTTGAACGGTTTTATTGAAAAAAAGACAAAATGGATATAGATAATGTAATAAAAAATAACAAATAATTCGAAAGGTTCTTGGTAGCAGTCATCACATCACTCTCCTCAGTAATCTATCGTTTTGATCAGATAATAAAATCGTTGGGCATAGCGTAACCTAAGTAAATATGTAAATACGACGCTCAACAATTTCATTACTTCTTTTATCTGGTCAATACTGTAGATTGCTGAGTAGAGTGATATGATGACTGCTACCTAGAATCATCCGAATTATTATTTAATTTTTAGAACATTATATAAGCCTGTTCAACAACAAAAGTTTTTTACTTATTTTATTTTCGAATTTTTAGTTTCTGATTTTGTTACTCAATTCTTCTTATTCTGTTTAGTTCATTCAGTGCCTCGGTATTACAAGGTAATATGTAATCCGCTATTTTGTAGCTGCGGCCATCTTGAATTTACACCTTTTTCAAAGTGTACTACTATTCTATTAGTCGAGGCATGTCATTTGAGGTAGTTGAGAAAAAATTTGTAATGCGCTATTTTGTAGCTGCGGCTATCTTGAATTCGCATCGTTATAAAGTTTATCACTATTCTACTCGTCAAGCTCTGTTATTTGATACCCATATTAAAGTAGTTGTGGAAAAATATGTAATCCGCCATTTTGTTGCGGCGGCCATCTTGAATTCGCACATTTGTCAAAGTGTACTAATATTCTACTTGTCAAGGCCTATCATTTAATATCCATATTGAGGTAGTTGAGAAAAAACTTGTAACCTGCCATTTTATAGCTGCGGTCATGTTGAATTTGCATCTTTTTCGAAGTGTATTACTATTCTACTAGTCAAGCCCAGTTATTTGATACCCATATCAAAGTAGTTGTGGAAAAATATGTAATCCGCCATTTTGTAGCTGCGGCCATCTTGAATTTGCATCTTTTCCGAAGTGAACTTCTATTCTACTAGTCAAACCCTGTTATTCGATACCCAATATGAGGTAGTTGTAAAAAATATGTGATCCGCCATTTTCTAGCTGCGTCCATCTTGAATTTGCATCTTTTTCAACTTGTACTACTATTCTACTCCTGATACAAAATTTATGAAATTGTATTGCCATCAAAACTAAATGTGTGTACCAAATATCACATCAATCTGTCAACTGGAAGAGGGTTTAAATTTCAGTTACCAAATTTGACTCAAACAAACAGGACAAGAGAAATAAAACCGTTTAATAAAAAATGGTTTGATTTCTTTTGCTCGACATTTACTAGACCAAACATGATGACCTGATGGAAAATAGGCACTCTTTGACTAAGTTGTCCCAAACATCAGGAATAAGTCATATGAACATTAAAAAAAATTATCGACACAAATTTCATGCTAAAAAAATAGAAATGATTCATGAATTGAACGATGATTTCCACAGAATACCTTAAATTTGTGAGATGCTCTCGTAAAGCTTCAATCATAATTCAGCTTTGTTTCTCGAACGAATATTCCTTTTATCTGATTGGGCAAGCAAATAGTCGATATGGCACGCTAAATTTATACCCTGAATGAACTAACAAACTAAATATTCAGGGAACCATATTATAGGACCATCATTTTTGAAAACAAATCCAAATGGTGAAGGATATTTTAGTTTGATGAATAATCGAGACAAGGAAATGTTCTACACAATGGCTACCCAGATTCTCCTATTGGACTTAACTGGACTTTTTCCATAGAAATAGTTGAAATAAAAAGTCTGTCAGACACATCCAACTACTGTAAATGATGTAGGTACCGGAAAAAACTACCGGGTACAAATTTGAAGGTTTTACATTTCTACAGGGTTGGATACAGAACCAGAAAACTGTACACACCTCAGCAACTTTTGATGCTTTATAATGCTCAGATCAGACCTTCTTTGGAGTATTGTTCTCATGTATGGAGCTCTGCCCCAAACTTCGAATTCTTTGGCCACAGCGATGCAATACATTCAGGAAGATTTGAACTTTCAGAAGATACAGATATAATTTCGTCGAAATCATTCATTTCTTATAATAATCCCGCAATCAAATATTTTCGAAGCCCGAAAAATAGTTACCAATTGATTCATCTATTGTTAAAAATGAGTCCTTCCAAATCCATTGTGGGCCGATTTATCATTCTCATATTACATTCTGAAGTGTGAATAGTTTGGACCATCAATACACGAATTATTCGATGAATAACAATCTGTGGTCGACAAGCTATTCCACAATTTTATTACACAAAACAAATTTTCATCGCCTCCACCTATTTTTCAAAAATGCGGTTACGCTTTGTATCCTATGAGATAGTCTATCATGGCTATATCCACGCATGAATAAGTCTAACTGCATGGATATATTTAATTGATACAACATGCTTCTGAAACCAATAATGCGAATTGCCATCACCTAATTCATTTACAGGTCCTATTACTCGCAAGTTATAGAATTTTCATGTGGATATCATATACTATATCACTTGGTGTACGACTTGTTTTATAAATGACATTCGTTCGAATTCCATTTGTGAATATATACAGGATACAAATGGTTTAAAAAAGTAATTCAAATGAGGAAGTCCCCATTTGAAGAATGCTTCTTCGAGAGGGTGTTGATACAATCATTTATAACTATTCCATACTTTATACTTTCCTATAGAGTTCCATAAATTTCCATGGGGTTTTTTCTTTCAATCGCCTATGACCTGTGGACTAAACCGCCTTAATTCATAGATAAATATCTTCGATAAACCGGTTAGTAATTGAATGTAGTTTTGAAATATCCAAAGTTGATAATTTTTAAACTAGCGAATCATTCTTTGGAAAGAAAATCAATTTCTCCTTCTCAATTTGTTTTCAGTCACTATCGGCTGACTGTGAATATATTCTTTTTTTTAAGGACAAAATACGAGCACGAGGTCAAAGATCGGTGCCTGTGCGAAAGTAGCGATTCACATTGGATTTGTATCGCTGGAGATTAAATCTATTGGAAAAAAGTTCTCAGGAAGTTTATTCCACATAAACGCAGTTCTCCAAATGAAAGAGTTTTTGAATAGTGGACTTCGAGGTGTACTGAGTTGAACCTCAAAACGATAATTGCCACAGTCCATCGCGTATTTCTGAAATGTAAATGGAATCAAATGTGCCAAGTCACTTAAACACTTCCCATGAAAGAGTCTATGGAAGCGTGACAAATCCCCGATCATTCTTCGATGTTCCTGAGTATCAAGGTTGTAAGTGATGTTTGCGTCTCCAATCAGGCGGATGACTTTTTTCTGGATGGAACACGGAAAAAAAGATTTGTTACTTCAAAGAAATTTATTTAGTCTAATTTATTTCATCACTTTGATTAAATATCATTCATTTCAGAAGAAGTGTGTATTGTATCGATTAGACGAAAATTGGGCGGAGAAAAAATGAAATTCTCATCTTAATTTCTCTAATATTTCAATTCAAGAGGTCATTCACTTAGTCAAATGAATTGTGGATCATTTCAAGAATCATATTTATTGAGTTCTCAAAATAATTCGGTTGAGTCAAACAATATAATTTCATCAAATCAAAAGTACGTCTGTTGAATGAAACCTTTCCAATTCAGTTTAGCAGTATGGGGAGCTGTTTTGACACTAATATATAATTAAATCAACTGATTATTTGTTTTCAACTCAACAATACATATCAATACATTTAACTAATTTTGGAAATAATTTCAAGCTTATGGATAATTTCATTTCATTATTTTTATTATTTGTTGGTTTGAAAAATTAAATTGTTTCCTTGAAAGAAATGGTATAGTTGAATTACTTCTAAGGAATAGAGTGCCGGTCGGCACCATTTGCGTTTGCGCAAAAACCGTAAACTAATCACGAATGAAATAAGAATCAAAAATGTGTTTTGTGTTTTTCAAGGAAATGACGAAGAGGTTTCGGTTTCTTTTTGATTATGTGAGTATTGAAGTTTTTCGGTATTTTCACAGGTATGTTGATATTTATATACTTCCTTTCATTCCATATTTTGAAATAATCATGAATAGCATGTATTGGATAAACGGACATCGTTTTTATCAAGCACGTGCCCATACATTTTTCTCGACAGCTATCCTCTATAAAAGTGGCTTGAAGTTCTTATTGTTTAATGTAATGACTGAAGGAAAGCTTCCATGTTTTCAATTCTGTTTTTAAGAAAGTAGAAGTTGACGAGTGAAATGATTATCATTGAGAGGTAGGTAGGTAGGTATACACTAAGTACCTAGTTGACCTTTGATCGTTGGATACGGAGGAATTGGACATTTTCAGAGTAAATACAATTAAGGTGTTTGCCACAGAAATAGGTGTAGGTATACAATGTCAGCGAAGAACTGTACCTTTATTTCGAATCGTAAAGTTCATACAACATAAATAATTGAATGGCGCCGTAAACAATGATTTGATTTTCATCATGATAGTATGATGAAGGAACCTCTTTTTAAGATTTTTCTTTTAAAAAACATTGTGAAATAATAACAGGTTTCTCTTATATTACTTTATTAAAATCAATAAGACCGAAAAAGAAAAGTTATTTGTAACATACTTACAGAANACCACAGTCCATTCAGAACTTATTGGTAAATATTATATTTTCAGAATATATGTACGACTATTTTCGTAATACATTCCGTAGATAGAGCAAGATCGTTCTTAACAGTTATTCACAAAAACCATTTTTTCGAATCAGTTCGTTTATTAGTGAAAAAAAACCATACGAAAATCCCAATTGACAATTCATGTTACAAAATATGTAGTGATGTAAATATGATCATCATCTCAATGATTCCTGTCATGGAATAACAAATATACAGTTTTTACATTACTGAAATATTTGGTACAATATAAATGTGTTCCATGTTACACAATTTTCTTCAGGCAGATACAAATATGGATTTTTTCAATAGATGAAAATCAACATTTACGGTGGTGAATTAAAAAGAAATCATTTCACTTCATCATAAACAAAAATTTATTGAATATTAGAAGATGAAAATCATCAGTGCTGAACCGAAATGATATTATTCAAATAAATATTTATGAAAACATTTCAAGGATGCAAAAAAACTGAAATTTTGATTCTTAATGAAACAACTCAAACAATTGTTCATGCAGTTGCAGTTTCGTAAAAATGTGTCATCTTTTTATCTTTTTCACCAACCGATTTCGTGGAGTATCCGAAGTCTACTAGATACTCGTTAGGATACCAAGAGGTTTGCTCAGAATTCTTGGAGTTTTTGTTGAATAATCTTCGTTCCGTCTTCACCAGTTTCCTTTTTTCTATACTTTCTCATACGTACTTATGATGAGTTCGACACTACTGATTCAAATAAAAGCTATTTTGAATTCAAGATCACTGTGTTCTACCAGCTCCGATCCCAACGATCCTCTAGCTCTTACTCCAGGTCACTTTTTGACCTTGGAGCCGTTAAATTGTCCTCCTGACGATGGCCTCTCACAATTAGCTCTGAACCGTTTGTCTCGTTGGCAATTAATTCAGAGACTCCATCAAGACTTTTGGTCTCGATGGAGTAAAGAGTGTATCTTCATACTCTATTTCAGCGAGGAAAGTGAACAGAACCATCTGCAAATATTGAGCTCGGGTCAATCGTTCTAATTGAAAATTATGCTATGCCACCTTTGCGTTGGCAGCTAGGACGTGTCATTGATACCCATCCGGGCCCTGACGGTATAGTGCGGGTTGTCACCCTTCGTACTACCCAAGGTACATTTGAGCATCCAGTGGTAAAGATTTGCCCTTTGCCTCTGGATAACTCAGATCAGAATGCCAATGCATTTTGGTGAGAGGAAACTTCCTCAAATCATACAATCCTATGTTATACTACAGTCCACTTATCTAATGAAGATAAACTCTTCGTGAGCAAAAAATCTCTAAGTCTATACCCCGGAATGATGCCATACAGTCTATTTCTTCTTGTGTTTTTAGATCTTTTTCTGAAAAAATTCCCACTTGTTTACTTTGTAGTATATAATCAAGTGAGCAAAAACGTATGTAATTGTCTGAAACTTCAACTAGCGTTTTCTCATATGACTGATAACCAGTCCGTATAAAGTTCCGTTAAATCATCTGAAAATGTAACTTTTAACGGGTGATGATCAACTGTATTGCCAAGCATGCGCCAAACTAACTGACTCTTTGAGAAAACAAGAATGGGTGAGGCACCAGTCAATCTAATAATAACACTGATCTTCAAACATGACTCAACCGCTGATGGAAGCACCAAACTTTTACGAAAGTTCAAAATAGTTGAACACTTCAATCTAGCTTCATACACTTCAATCTAGCTTCTACACTTCATGTAGTTATTGTTCACTGTGGTTCTGGCGTTGAATATGGTTATTATTACGCATTGACGATAGTCGTGTCACTAAATATTCTGGCAATATCTTGAATTTTTTGGAGCCTCTGGAGACACCCTACATTTTACTCTATGACATTGGCAGATCAAGATCTTCAGATGATGCGATGATGCAGGTTTTCCTGCAGCTGAAAAAGCAAATGCGCCACTGGAATCAATGAAGTCGCCCCGGAGGGCCGATAAATTTTGTTGTTTCATAATTTCATGATTTGTATCAATTTTTTCTTCATTATATTAGGTATAATACTCATAAATTATGTTTTTATTGCTGCCATTTGAAAGATTTCTGTTTTAGAATGTTACATATAATTTTTTTTAACTTGGGATATTACGTCAAACTCTACTGTTTCTGTGCTTTATGACCTTTCACAATCTGAAAACAAACAGAGCTAAACCAATAGAGAATCTAATAAAGTCTGGCAAATTGAAGAATTATCACCAAAAGTCATTGCATAATACACTGCATAATACACTGACTGAAGAGTCAAATTAATCATAAATTTTCCCTACAAATTGAAATAATCAATTAACAAAACTGATGCCATCCCCCTCCACACACACACAATTAACTATACTAAATATTCATACTTAGGTTATTTTAGTGTTTTATGTTTTGGAAAACAATGTTGTTTGATTTTCAAAACCTGAAAAAGCACTATAAAACTTCAGCCTCAAATTGTGATAGCTCTAATTCTTTTGACACAGGTCAGAAAAGTGAAATGTTCAGATGTCGAATGCGATAGTCTATATGACTACATACACTGGATGTTTTTTGAGAACTCAGTTAAGATTCATATTTCCGTTTTCAAACTCTCTTCGTAGTAATAGCAACCAGATTCGATCCATTTCTACAGAGTTATTCGAAATACACTGTATTAATCTGTAACGTTTTAACTCGTTGAAAACAGGTGTGTTATTGAGAAAAAGTTCGTATTTATTCGGGATAACATTTTTCAAGCAAAAACAAACGGGATTTTCGAAAAACAATAAACAAATTGACGCCTTGAAGCCCAAAGAGAAATTTAAGCGTGCCAACGAAATTATGCTCGTTACTCATTTCCAAAAGAAAATAAAGGGCGGAAAACGCAATTTGCAAGTTCCGACGAAACATCTAATAATCCCCGATAAAAACAAAACCGTTGTTGGCACAAAGGCATGGAGCAAGTTCTTAAACAAATACTCGGGCGTCTCAAAGAAATTCCGCTCGTATTGAAATCTCTCAACAAAGTGACTGAACTACAGAATCAATTTGACGGCCGCCCCATCTCGAGGGAAAATCAATTTGTCACGGATTCAGACAAAGCCGAAGAACGGCTGGCAAAGTTTCGTGCTGCTGTATTATTCGGCAATTAACACCAGATGGCCATCAAGGAATTAGTCACGTTGATGTAATGTAATAAATTGAATCCAAATCCATGAAAACATTCAGTCTTAAATACTCTCGTTGTCTGATCATGAACCCATTTTAGTTTTGAGAAAGACCACCTCTAAAAATGAGGAGCAAAAATCCCAGTGCTAAAATTAATCAACTAGTTTTAGCAACTCTTGCAACACATGGAAATTGGCAATGAATGATATTGGCGTGATGTAAAACTGGGGAATTAGTGATACTCCTCAGCAAATGTTGATGCTTTATAAAGCTCAGATCAGACCTTCTTTGGAGTATTGTTCTCATGTATGGAGTTCTGCCCTCAAACATATCCTGAAGTTGCTGTATTCTATCCAGAAAGAAGCTATTCGCCTGATTGGAAACGCGAATATCACGTGCAACCTTGATAGCCTGGAACATCGAAGGAAGGTTGGATATTTGTCTCTCTTTCATAGAAACTCTCACGGGTGACTTGGCACGTTTGATTCCATCAAGGGCGGTACATATCAGAAATACGCGACGGACTTTGACTGCCCATCGTTTTGAGGTTCAACTCAGTGTACCTATAACTCCACTGTTTCAGAACTCTTCCATTTGAAGAACTGTGTTTATGTGGAATGAATTCAAATCCAACTTTCGCACAGGCACCGCTCTTAGAGGGCCTTACGGATTTTACTGTAGTGCTTGTGTTTCATTCTCGAAAAAAAAATTGATATGATTCAAACATATCCCAAAGAATGACATAACAGGTCAAGATGGTTTTGCAAACAATGTGGAATGGGTTACAATCATGAAAAACCTGAAAAATTGTTAAATTTGTTTATTAAATGAGATACAAATCACGAAATGAACAAATAAATGAAGATGGGAAGAAATAGATGATCAAATGGACACATCCGTATTCAATACAAACAAATTACTAATAATTAAATTATCAAAACATCGATTTCTATACTTTTTTCACAATTTTTTTTTCCTTCAACGATCTATGCATGCACATTATATCACTTCATTGAAAGACATTCATTTTCAAACTTTCTGAATTACTCTAAAAAAGCGGGAAAAAAAAACAGTAGTAGAATAATACTGAAAAGTATCGCCCATGATTTGAAATGAGTACGAATTGCACGAAACATAATGGCGTCTCAACTTCTAGCGTGCGATTTCACACAGTACACTGGTTAAGACCCAATCACCCATTGAATTTCAGACTCGAACTTGATATATCAAATTTTTTAAGATGTTCTTGGATGAAACTTTTGCCCAGTAGAGCAGCGAAATTTACTAATTAACCTGCATAACAGTTGAGAATACTTTAAATTGGTATCATCTACAAGTTACTGTCGGGTTCTATCTTTGAAACGAAGTTTATGTAATTCACTATACTCGCAATCTTCCACTTCCACAGTAGGAGAAGTATGGAGCTGTTTTTGTCAGAAAAACTTTGAACGCAGTCAAAAATGCCGAAGTTGATGAGAAATTTTTCCGCTTCGTTACATGGCTGATTGGACTGCAAAAAAACTATGATATATTCAGGTTGGATTTGAGAATTAGTAATATAAATCAGAAACGAGACCAATGTACTGAAGTGCATAAAATATCCCTGATGGTGACCCCACTTGAACCTTTAACCTATGTGAAATATTTCATCAAAAACTCTCGACCTACGTCAGACTTGATGAAGAAATGATAGAGTTCGTATACACTTCCCTACATCAGAGGATTATCGAAGAGGATAAGAAGAATTGGTTCCAAGTACAACATCAGAACCTGCTTCAGATCCGGTAACACTATCCGTAGCAGCCTCACGAAAACCAGGCCACCAAATGCAGAATGCGATTCTAAGAATTGCATTTACCGGATACCCTGTGAGTGCGGAAAATCCTATATTGGTGAAACTAAAAGGCCATTGAATGTTCGCATTGCCAAGCACAAGAAACACACACAGCGAGGGGAAACCAGCAAATCAACCATCAACATGTATACAAAGTTGAGTCAATCTCATTTTCTGCATTGAGAGATTTTGCCTTCTCTACTTTCGCAAAGGCATCTCTTCGAGAGCGCCTCAAGGATTTTCCTGTAATGCTTGTGTTTTGTCACGGAAAAAAACTTTTCGTCTGCTCTAGCGATTCCATTTGGTAAATGATTGAAACTGTTTATCAACATTTCATCAAACAAGCAGAGGGTGCAATAGCAACAACATCAATAAAATGGGCAATTCGAAAGTTCTCATTATATTTCCTAAATGAAAAAGAAAATCGTTAAGTTTACGACCAATGCAAAATTTATGTCTGGAAAGGAAAGCATCAATTCATTGTTCAATATAAAAGTATCCGAAATCTGGATTTTCATCGAGTCTCACTCAATGACTCAATTAATTCCAATTCCAACTCAGAACTTTTTGTAAACAAAACATTTTCTGTATTTCAACTCTGCTATGTAATGAAAATAGCTCTTCTCCAAACTTTCCCGTTTCATGTTCCAAAGCAAACATCGTTAATTCACAAACTAGGCGTTGTTTATAACGATAAATAAGGTTCAAAGATGTAGAGTGGGTGAAATACAAAGAACTAATTAAGTCAACTATTACGTGGAATTGCTCAATATTTCTTTCTCTCGTTGATGGCGAAGCATTTAATTATCTGAAAATTTAGTACATTGCCCGCTCACCGCGATGGAGATAGATACCGAAATAACTGTGTTCGGGGATATCTTGATTACGTTCAGAATAGAATCATCACATTCAGGGTGAAACAAATGTACGAAGGTTTTGTTCAATATGCATATTATAGGGAGAGGGGATATTAACATGCCTGCAGGTTCGATATAGAAATATCAGAATGTACCTAATATTTGTTCCTGCGGAAGTTCAGTTCAAAACGTTCGTCTCTGTTGCTCTTGTTCATTGATTTTATTGAAGGTTTGTTTTAATTTTGCTGTTCGACCCTGTAGGGACAACAATTGAGAGTGCAATATGTTGATGAAGAAAATGTTGTTGACGGTGCAAGATTACCTTCTCATTATTATCAAACAAAACGAAAGTCTTGACCAAGTTGAAAAGTAAGACCAAGTTAGACACGAGATCACATTCATTTTGTCATTTCGATCACAGATATACTCACCTTGAATAGAGATATAATCCAAAATATAATCATATCTTTCAATTGCAATTGATAGCAATTGACCAAAGGAATCTTGTTGACTTACCCTGTAGAATATGAATATTATGAACCGTACAATAGTCACTGTCTATCATAAAAATTCTCAGCAATAAAACTGAATTATATGAATAAAATCCAGATGAAACAGTGAAATGAGTCATTAGATCGTGACGTAACATGAATATCGGGAACAAATTAAGTTTTTTTATTACAGGCCCTGCTGAACTTTTACAACCGTTATCTTTTGACAATATTTTTCTTCCATAATATTACACTTCCGGATAATGCCAAATTGATTTCATTCGATGTAAAGAATCTGTTTCCCATTCCATCCAATGAAACGATTACTCTTGTAGATAATCTATTGGACGAATAGTCTATCAATCCGGTAGTAAAAACAATTAAAAAAATGTTGGATTCAATTACGGTTTCTCTGTCACAGAATAACTTTCAATTCAATGAAATTTCTTACTCATCCTGCAAAAGTCTCATAATGGGAAACCCACTTAGTCCTATTCTCGCAGAGATTCTCATGGACGCTTCTGAGAAAAAATACACAGTAATCTACTGATGAGAAGTTTCGTGTATTGGTTTAGATATGCTATATAGATATGCTAGTATGTTTCACAGTAACTAACAGAGAGTTGACTAAGTTTTTGAATTTCATCAATTCTCTCCACTCTTCTATCATATTCACAATGGAGATGGAAAAGGACGACTTTATACATTTTTTCGACTTGACAATAACAAATGTTAATAACAAACATGCTTTTTCAATTCATCGTAAACGGGCACATACAGATATTATCATTCTTAATTCGTCCACCCCCCCATATCAGCACAAAGTAGCACCTGTCAACAGTATGATCCACAGACTGATGAATGTCCCTTGTCAGAGGCGAATTTCAATAAATAACTGAACATAATAAAACAATTTACCGTCAACAATGATTAAGATATCAATCTTTATTATTTATTATCAAAAAGTTATGTAGCCAAGCTTTGAAAGAAGTTTTCCCAATTCGAAGAGAAGAGGATAAAAGTTGTAGAACCTTAACCTACTCAGGCCAACCCACTATAAATGTTTCAGATTTTCCGCACAACAAAGAGGTAAATATTGCTTCCAAAACCAACAACAACTTAGGCATGAACATTAAGAATAGCAAAGATAAAAGTTCAGTTTCAGAAAAATTGAGAGTGTATAAATTATCATGTGGGTCATGTCCGAAGTTTTATATAGGTCAAACTGGAAGAACGTTTAAAGCCCGCATAAAGGAACACAAAAATAGTTTCCAGAATGGAAAAATAAATTCCACATATGCCACTCATCTAATCACAGAGGGACATGAGTTCAACCATGAATTCAAGGCCCTCCATTTCCAGAAAAAAGGTTTGAAACTCAACCTGTTGGAGAGTATGGAAATAAACAAATTTAAAATTCTCGATATCTCATGAACGACCAAACTGAATTGAAAAATTCCCCATTATTGAATCTGTACATTTCCAGGTGAAAATAGTTGAGTATATTTTTGATACTTGAAAAATGTACCTATTCATACAGTTAATGAATTCATACCTGTCCTTTTCAGGTAGATTTATCCATTAGAAAGTAGGCATACACGTAGGTAATATGTTAGTGTATAAAATAATAGTTGTAATTCAGAAGGAATTTTCAGTTTACGCTTGAGAATGCTTTTGTATAGCGAAAGCAACGTGTCGCGGATTTTGTAAAACCCTTTTATAGTGCAAATCATTAGTTAGTTTTAAGCTGTGATATATCGGTGAATAATCATTCACTTTGATCGAAATAAGCGCCATTTGAATCAGTGCACTTTTGCCAACGTAACACAAGTCGATTGATTCCTTGATGTAGTGTGAAAGTGGCGATCCACGTGGGATCGCTAGTTTCGCACAGGCACCGCTCTTAGAGCGCCTTAAGGAGTTTCCTATGGTACGCGTATTTTGTTTTTGAGAACATATCAATGACGTGTTTCATAAAAATCAATTGAAACACGACCAACCTTACTGACGGTGAGTTGTGCTTTATACAATACAATATAATGCAATACAATACTTTATTTTTCCTGAGACTTTTTTACAAGCATGGAAATCGTCATATACACAGTAAAGATTGGAGTTGAAAAATATCAAGTGATAAAATATGGAACATACATAAAAAAAATTAAATCAATAGTAGATGTAGGACATAATTATATAAAACAATTCAAAAAAATACATAGTATAAACAGTAGAATATTAACAAGCAAACAATCGTGATGTCAAGCAGCCAGATTAGTTTTAAAATATTCATCAAGTGAATAAAAGGCATTTTTGTAGAGAATGTTTTCAACGCTATTTTTGAAATTAATGGGATTTTAAATTGTCTTAATGAATGTTGGAAGCTTATTGAATATTTTCATAGACATAACATGAGGTTTGTTTGATACAGATGTTAATTTGTGTACAGGAACTATCAGATTATAATTTTGCCTTAGAGTATAACCAGCAGCTACGCGGATAGTATCCCTTTGCTGAAACTCATGGTAATGATTCTTAATGTAAGTGACACAATTTAAAATATACATGGATATCACATTTAAAATGTGTAACTCAGTAAATAACTGCTTACAAGAATTACCATATTTCACACATGGTTCTTAGTATCTTTTTTTGAGCAATCAACAGATCATTCAATTTGCTGCTGTTATCGTAGCAGACTAAGCAATAATTTAGACTTGAATGAACATAGGCATAGTAGTAACTTAATAAAATATTTATAGGAACAGAATTTCTGAGATTCCAAATGACGAAACAATGCTTGGATAATTTTATAGAAATAGAGTCAATATGATCATTCCAGGATTCATTCCTAAGAATTTGACTGATTTTTTCTGCACAATAGATTTAGTACCAGCTCTAACTGATATACTGCAGTCCATTTCTCTAAGCGAGAAAACAATGGTATTAGATTTATTGCTATTAAGTATGAAGCCGTTTCTGGCGCAGTAATTAAGCATATTAGCAACTGCAAATCAGCCTGGTCAGATAACCCTTCACAAGAAGAAGAACTCAATAAGAAGGACGTATCATCAGCAAACTGTACATTACAATGTTGTTGATTAATATTAGAGATGTCGTTGACGAATAAGAGAAAAAAAGTACGACACTACCTTGGGGAACACCTGTTAATATGTTACGATTTTCAGAATGATATATTCCAGATTAGAGTCTAACCTTAACAGATTGTGATCTGCCAGTCAGATAAGTTTTAATCCATTTTAGACTTTGGCCGCGAATTCCAGTATCATAAAGTTTATCGAGGAGAAGTTGATGGTTGAAGGTATCAAATGCACGTGACAAATCAAATAGAATACTGATCGATTTTTCGCCATTTTCAAATTTGGATAAAACATGATTGCCAGAGAGAGAGTAGCATCTTGGGTGGATAAACCAGATTGGAATCCATATTGGCTCTTTGCGAGTAGGTTATACTTTATTAAACTTCCGACGTGAGTTTCACATACAAATAATTGCACCTTTTCTCTCAAAATGGTACTGAACATTATTGAAATATTGGAATAACCGATGTTATGAGAGGAAATTTCTGATCTGTTGCCACCAAAATAATTTTCAAATTTCATTCTCAACTGGTCAGAGAAGATCATCCTTCAATCGCGGTTAGTGGAACATGAAAAATATTTTTTTCTGTTACTGTATCAAAAAACTCTTTTCTATCTTACATCCAACATTCCTGCCTCTAGAAGTTTCCTTTCTCGCCCCGCCACTCATTCTAATTAGTAATATTTTTCGCATCACGCCGATGTCGAATATCTATTATCTCGAACGAAGTTCGTCGTATATAGCCTAACTTGGGCTATATTCTCAATAAGGCAAAGTTTATTGTTTCACCGTGTGCCGTATAACGAAATATTAAAAGTTAGAAGCTCACTTTGTTTACGACTCAATGAACGGAGTAATCAGTGAAGATTCATCTCAACGCTTCTTACGTAGATCAATTAGGAACAGATCTTTGAGTTATTTCGAAACTTTCTGGGCTGTAATAAGGAGAGTGGAGGGTTTTTAGTCCAGTAAATTTATACATCACAGCATGCGTCAAATCCGGTAGTTCTGATTTTTTGCAGACTTTTTTATGATGTTGGTCTAATAAATAATCCAAATTTGTGACCACGACCGCCGAACGCAACTTTGTCGAAAATCGAGAAAACCGCGGAAAAATAGGGTTTTTTCAAATTTTGGCGAATAAAATCCTGACTTACTAGTTTTTAAAAAGCTTGTTTCGTTAGTTTCTAAAGTAGACTATATTTGCTACAATATGATATACTGGAAATTCTGTAGACCGAGATCAGGCCTTTCAAAATTTATCATTTTTTTCGAACTTCGCTATTTTGTGCAACTCTGTCTTTCTGATAAATTTAATTTTGGCCTCGAAGTGTGAGCGTTGATGTTCGATGGTGAAGAATAAACTAAGAAGACATCGAAATAAACAACTCAGAG
Organism: Leptinotarsa decemlineata; assembly: GCF_000500325.1. Classification (NCBI taxonomy): domain Eukaryota; kingdom Metazoa; phylum Arthropoda; class Insecta; order Coleoptera; family Chrysomelidae; genus Leptinotarsa; species Leptinotarsa decemlineata. The sequence continues at coordinate 34,574 of NW_019292845.1, forward strand.
AGGAAGAAGAGAAATGTAGATGAATTGATAAATTCTTATTTATGTACTGAAACACATGTTTTTTAAATGAAAGTCAGTTTTGAAATAAAACAATTTCATCTTTGATTTCGTCTATTATTCATTAAGCTACGAATAATGAAATGAAATAGATAAGAACGACAAAAGTTGATAAGTTAATTTGTTACATTCTGGAAGAAGTCGTTAGATGGTGTGAATTATATTGTATCGTACACTTGCAAACGTATATTCTCTAATATGACTTTAGCAGTTGCTTTAATCAGGCGTAGTCTTTCTGCTTGAGGATCTGAGGTTCTACTGTCATACCATGTACTCGTGAGAATTTTGTGACCTGTGTTTTTGAAACAAACAGTCGTGTGTTTGAAGGGTCTCTCAATGATGAAAATGTCCTCCCAATAATTTGCAAACAAGCTAGTTTTGACTGTTCATAGTTGAGGTCGTTCTCCTTCTATCTGGTCCATGAGTTTCTGGTCCATGAGTTCATCTAGAGGGAACTGACATTACTCAGCGTTCTCTTCCAGAAATGAATGAATCTTTATTATGGCCTTATCAACTGTGGGATGCTGACGATTTCCTCTGGACTTTTCTGTTGGTGGTGCCTGATAGAGCTTTGTTTGGCAAAACCGATGATATCTGAGAACACCAAATCTATGTTCTCAGATAAATGCTCTTTTATTTCAAGAGCCCATTCATCACAACGTTTTTCAGCTGCTTTCAAGATTGTTTCACTGAGAGACAACTTTTTCGCAGTAATAACATTTGTTTCGTTTTTCTATTTTTTTTCCTTTCTGCCACAAGGAACTCTTCAGTTATTTTGTCTCCACATAGACAACAGTATTCTCTGAAATTGAACTGCTCAGAGACTGATTCATATCGTGGCCCTTGATAGGGTAATATTTGATTTTCCGATGCTAACAGCTGCTTTGATCAACTTCAGATTTTTGTATTTTATCTGACACCTCTTTCCTTCACTAGGCGCACTTGACCTCCACTTAAAGTCTTCTTACATATAAAACACAAACCCAGGCTGGAACAGGGATCAGATATTCTGTAGATTTTGAGTTCAAACGCCAGTCAACAACTGGAACGGAAACAAAAAAAATGGATTATTCATTAAGAAAACATTACAAACAAGTCTGCAGAAAATCACAACTACGGGATTTCAAAAACTTAGTATACTATACATGTTTTTCAGACGAAAGTTCTTTCATGTTGAATGGTGAAGTGGATAGAAATAATTGTCGTTACTGAAGCGATGTGAATCCTCATTTGATGATGGAAACTCCACAGAAAATGAATGATTTGGCCGGCATTCTTGGAAATCATATTGTTGGATCATTCTTCATTGAAGGTAATCTCAATGGAGACACATACTCAAATCTATTACAAGACCGTGTAGATCCTATGTTAACACAAATTTTAGAAAATGACGACAATTTAGTAGAAAATGAAATAACATTCCAGCAGGACGGTGCACCTCCACATCTTGATGTTCGGGTGAGACAGTTTTTGGACGAACGTTTTCCAATTCGTTGGATCAGCAGAGGGGGGCCAGTGGAGTGGCCAGCTATATCACTTGATCTCACACCGATGGACTTCTTTCTGTGGGGACACCTGAAGTCGAAAGTATACTCTACTAAGCCTACAAATCTAGAAGACCTGCGACAAAGAATTGTTCGGGAATGCTGATAGCTGACTCCGAACATCTTGAATATAGTTCCTCAGTGACATATGAATTGGTATTCTGTATGTTTTTCAGCAGGGGAAGGCATTCGTTTGTTGGAATATTGGAAAACCTGTTTTTCATATCAAATGATACCAATTTAATGTTATTATCGTTGTTGATATAAGTCAGCTTTTCGGGAAGGAATTTATGACAGTGTTTGATGGTGTACACCAAGGCAAATTGAAAGCATTGGAAATGAATAAATAGTATTGTCGCAACTCACTACTCGCTAGGCCATCAGGTAGGTAGGTAGGTCTGAAGTGAGTCGGTCTATTCGACCCTCCACCGCAACCCATAAGGATTTATTGTGGCTCACACCTAATCAGACTCGGCCAAATAAACCCAGCTTTTCAACGAAGCCAATTAGTTTGTATGGTGAGTGGTTTCTCAGGTCAGATGGTGAGAGTACAGATCTGCTGAACTCAAAGAACCTGATTTGGTCCCCAGCGGAGCAGGCACAAAGTATATACTCTGCTGTTTCATCATTTTCTAGACAGAGGCAACACACAATGTCTTTCGACAGTCAAAGTCTCTGCATGTGATGATTCAAATGACAGTGACCTGTAAAAAGGCGTGTTAGACATCGTAGTTAATCCCTACTGTAGTCCAACAATTGTTTGGTATCAAGCTTCGAAGGATGAATAAATGCCCTGGAGTGAGCCAATCCTGGAAGATTCTGCCAGAAGTTCATAACTCTCTTGCCATCCAGGTGTTACGTGTTCCTTTGGGAGAGCCCAAAGCGATGCCAATGACAGGTTCTGGTCTAATGAAGCCGCTTGCAGCACCCTCCTTTGCAAGAGAGTCAGCAGCTTCATTGCCTTCCAGGCCAGTATGGCCAGGAATCCAGACCAGAGACAATCTGTTCAGTCTTTCTATCGAGGAGAGTCTTTTTTGGCGGTTTGCTAGCAATTTATACGTTGCTCGGTGGGAGCCAAGAGTTTCCAACGCCGCTTGACTGTCCGAGAATATTTTTATTGACTTGTGAGTGAGGTTGGATTTATCCAATCTCTCCGCACAGAATTCAATAGCGTGAAATCCCGCTTGAAATACAGTTGTATAAGTACCTAGGCAGGTAGATAAGTCTGTCCTGGGTCTGCGACTGAAAACACCTGCACCAGAACTGGAAGGTGTTTTTGATCCATCTGTGAACCAACAACTATCTGCTCTTGATATTTCCTTCTCCCGCAGGATCCATTCCTCTCTACTCGGGAATAGTACTTTATAAGGCAGTTCGTAGTTGAGAGTTGAAGGCATGAAGTCAGAGGTCATTTCCAGAATGCTGTGATTTCCAATGTCAACCAACAGTCTGTTGCACTCTGCATTGAATTGATTTGTGCGATTGGCAATGTGCTCAAGTCTGTATGCAGTCCATCTAGTCTCTCTTTCCAGAAAAATATGGAGAGAAAGTAGATCTAGAAGGATAGGTTATTAACGAGAGGATGTTATTTGCTGTTTCACCCATTCATTCGTTCATCCAAATAATGAAAGAACTAATATATCTAATAAATAATCAAAAACTCATTTGAATATTCATTGTAAATAAACGGAAAAAATAAAGTCAAATTCATATGTAATAAAAAAAAATACAATAAACCACCAAAAACTCACATTATACTGCCACCCAGCAGAATCTAAGAGTAGGAGATGTGCTACATTGTTGATGATCAATAGATACTCAAATGAAAATCTGGAACTGTCTGTTCATGATCTTGACCTCCCTTAATATTTATGAAAAATTATACGCTGACATTGCAACTTTGATCCGTTTACTTTACTGAGGTAAAATGCTCAGCATGCAATCTGTGCAAAGTTTGCGTATTTGGAGATTGTTTCAAATTCTATATCCTGTGATCAGGTCAATTTCGATGTCTATGAACTTGGAATATTGAAAGATGGAATTCTGAATACTGTGTGTTTTTGTATTAAAATATTGAAGTTGAGGTTGGGGCATCTTTCGATTCATATATTTACTTAAATGAATTTAAATTATTTCATGATCATTTTCTATATTTGACAGTATGAAAACTTCAATTGCAAAACACCCAATGAACAACTAGATCAATACATTTGCTATTTCAGGTACCTATCACAGGTACCAGAAGTATATTGACTGTAACATTGTATTTTTGAAGACTTGTTCGACCAAATGCGTCAGTTTACTCGAAAATGGTTCAATGAACCGAAACCGGTAGTAACAAATAAAAAACTCAGTAGAATTCAGACCAATGTTATTTTCTATATCCCATTTGTGAAACTGGATATATTCTTCTTTAAAATCATTTTCAACAATTTCCTAATGGTTTGATTCGAAGTAGGAGTGTGCACCCTCTTGAGATGAACGTTATATTCATAGCATCATTTTCTGAAATGTCCATTGTGAGTGTTGTTGATTTTTGAATTTGAACCATCAAGAAACTCCACTATATATTTACCGCATAATTTGACCATTAAAATCAATGAAGTCAAAAATTTTTCACATATAACTTGGACTCAAATGAAAAATGTATACTCATATCTTTGGGAAGTGAAATGTATTATCCAGATTATTTTTGGAAAAGGTCGTTTTATTGAAAGGATGTATCTGTTAGTTAGCTAGTGATTGCATGTCATTTAGATTCTATAAGGAAAAAAGTTTGTTATATTTATTGTTTCACTTGCAATGGGGTGCAATGGTAATTTTTTTTGATGAATATCGAGTGTTCCGTCTATAATTATTGATCAATTTTTTCAATTATACTTTGTCAAGAGAATATTGAAATATTTCGAAGTGAGTATTCCCTATCTGCTCACTTTGAAAATGATACGCATATAAAAGTGGTTGGTCACCAGTTATGTTGATTCCACGCTGAACAAAAGTCATTTTTTAATGCTTCTACTTCACAATTTCATCCGCGCTAAGGAAATCCAAATTAATTAATACCAAAAGTCAAGACTAAAGCCGAAAACTTCTCCGGTTCTAAAACTCAGAATTAGCAGATGTTCACGGAAAAGAAAGGTCCTTGAATTAAAATCTTTTGTTGGGATCAAAGGAGGATTATGAAAAAATAGAGAGGCGATGGGAGTTTCGAATGCTTCCTTAGAAAGTTCCAAGACTATTGAAATATTTTTAATCCATGACTTCCAAGATAATGATTGTTGTAGAATTTTCTTTTCCAGGAATGAAATCTAATAGAACTTGTTTTCTCTGAAATGTGACGCTTCACTAATTGAACATTTCAATCATAACATTCCTAAAGAATTTTTTGCGTAGAAATCAATATTTTTCTTGGTTTTCATCCTTTCACGATCTGAAAAATAGAAACATCAAAATCGGAAGAAAATACGCTGAACTGTGAAACAAAACAATCTGAAAAATTCACCATATCACTGCGTAATATAGACATTGATTCACGTATACGAGGTCTTATTTTTTCAATATTTTTTGAGGACGAAACAAAAGCACTACAGAAATATCCTCAAGGCGCTCTCAGAGCGGTGCCTAAGCGAATGTAGTGATTTACAATGGATTTGAATCGCTGGAGATTAAATCCATTTGGAGAAAACGTTCTTAGGAAGTTCATTCCACATAAACGCAGTTCTCCAAATGAAAGAGTTCTTGAACAGTGAAGTTCGAAGTGTACTGAGTTGAACCTTGAGATGATGAGCAGCTACAGTCCGTCGCGAATTTCTGATATGTACGGCTCTTTGTGGAATCAAATGTGCCAAGTCACTTGAACACTTCCCGTGAAAGTATTTATAGAAAAGAGACATATCCAAAACCTTCCGATGCTTCAGAAATTAAAAAAATAAAGTGAATTTCGGGGTTTCGTACATTCGATTAGCAATTTTTCATTTCTTTGTGTTGTTAGACTCGTCTCGAATATATGTTCACACTTTCAGCTGTTCAGTATGTTCAATTTGTTGGTGAAGTCATAAAAGTTAAAAGTATTTTGCGTGTTCAACGACTTTCTAGTATAAAAAAGTTAAGGAATATGCATAAACGATTTTTACAGATAGTCGAGAAGATGTGAATAACGACGCTCGCCCTGGACGCCACAGAACATAAACAAAGGATGAAAATGTTGTTATAAAAGCTCCTGTCTGCTCTATTTTTTCTTTCTTTTCAATTCAAATTTGGCAGCTGCTGTCACCAGATGCATATTTCTCCACATCAAAATTTATATTTTTTTGTCAATTTCGAAAAGGCTGTAGAGTTCATGCCGACAGCACGAAGGCCGGTCTTTTTGAAATCTGATCATTTGGTATACCTACTTCCATTCTCTCTCATTATGAGGTTCCCGAACTGAATTTTAATTTTAATTAAAATGCTTTTCATTCACTATTCTCTTCTCGATAGATTGACAAAAAGTCTCTTATTTGTTTTTGTTCTCCTAACTTCATCTTACTCCACGAGGATGGTGTTTTTCTCAGTCCAAGAGAAAATGAAAGTCCAAAGTTTCAAATATGAAGTATAATAAGTAGAAAAACGACTCTATGGAAAAAAATAATGAAAAAAAAACAACGTGTGGAATCATATACAGGGTGTAAGTGAATAAGTGTGAAACATTCAAGGAGGTGATTTCTCATCGAAAAAAAGATAGGATCTTTCATATAAAGAAACTTCATTGGAGTATCCCTTGTTGAGATACAGCCCCTAAAACTTTCCAGCCTTCGATAAAAGACAAAGTCTGAAATGAATGTCATATAAATAAAAGGGACCTACTACATATACCACCTACCGTTTCAATTTTTCATTTCGGTAGCAAATGCAAATTTTTCAAGTGAAATTCATCGATCATTTCAATATCGACTCTTGGTAAGTTGTCGGGAGTCAGCTTTAACAAAACTAGGCTCAACATTAATTTTGAAATTATTTTAACAAAAATACGAAGTTTGTGGAAACCGTTGACATTGGAAAGAGTACATTGTCGTTTTCACTACAGAAGGCCCGGCTGACTAGATGACAATTTGGCTAATATACCAGTAACGTTGAATTTTTCATTTTTGGTGGGTAGCATGAATGCATGATTGATTTATTTTATTAGGATTCATGAGCATTCGAAAACCATTTGAAAATACAGCTCATTTGATTCTATTTAGAATCATATTTAGATATAACTTGTACTATATCAGTTATCAAGGCAAATATTATTGTCCATTTTTATGCTTAATTCGTAGATTCGAGCGATATCATTATTGTATATTCATTTGTTTGCCGGCTTCATTCGTAAAGAACAGAAAGCATTATCTGGAGTGAATGATACATTTCACTTCATTGAATTTTATCATATGATTGATATTACCTCAGAAACTTTTGTTGGAAGTTCGAGTACAATCGATTCTGTCTATACTTGACCTCATTCAACCTTCCTCTTAAGTTTTGGAAGATTCAACAGATTACCTAAGCCAGCCTATAACGCTTGAATATCAGCTATATTAGAAAGACGTATGTATGTAGGAATCGTTTTTATTTGTAATAAATTGCAGTTGTACAGATTGAGGATTGTAGAATAAATGGAATATTTGAAATTATTTTTTGATTCAGTTTGCTATATTTTTTGATTTTCATAGCTGTATATTATCAAATAATGCATAAAATCATAGTTTAGATAAATATTTTGTGATTTTTTTCATTATCTCCAATTTTTCGAAGAAGAATGATAACTTTTGTTTGAAGGTGATTGACAATGTTTCGTGATGAATTTCACTAGTTCGGACTTCCATTGTCTACTATATAAAATGATTTGAAATCCCTGAAACAAGTAAAAAAGAATAATTAAAAAGAATAGCTGAATCATCGCTTTGGAGTATCCATTCCGCTGAAGATCATTTTTGATGATGTCTAGTTCCTTCTCGAGACCTTCCTTTGAACTTTTGATTCATAATTGAAAAGGTTAAATCCAGTTCTATTCAAAACAGAAAAAATCTAATGTAGCGCCCATAAGTAAAAATAAAGTTGATGGTGGCCGGAAGACGAAACGTATCTGTTTTTTTCGGATATCTCCGAACATACTCGGAATTTCAGAACTTTCTCAACGACATTAAATGTGCAACTTTGCCCCAATTTAACCATCTTCGTATCTCTCATAGTTTCAGAGATCCCAATAGTGAGGATCGAGTTTGAAACACCCTGTATATATGATGATACTGTCTGGAAACCCGTGAAGAATAAAAATGTCAATGAGGCCACGTTTATTCAGTCTAAAGTAAACAAAACATTCAGCAAATTATAATGAAAGAATTAATGGAAGCTCACAAGCTCGAAATTCAAACCTAACAAAAAAAAACCTCTTGTTCCACCAACGGAATTGCCCTTCTCGTCCATCGAACATAGGCATTACGATCGCTTTTGCTCTTTCCCGCATATTTAATTAATTGATCTGTTGAATTAGCGGATTGGAAATTTGCAAAGCTTCGAATCGTCCAACCGACTGATGTGTTAAAATGACGTACATTCGAAGTATTTTGCATATTCGATCATTTGTAGGCATCTAAAGGCTCGAATTTGAATTAATCCGATAGCTCGTCCTATCGGTAGCTGCCAATCAACTGCCGCTGAAGGGATGACGATAATGTCTTTTTTTGAGCTCGGTGGATATCCAGTCACCCTTGCAGAGATTTTTTAGAGTTGCCCGTAGATTTTAATTAGATAACACAATTGACAATGAAAATGATTTGAATGAATCTTTAGGGGATGAAATTTTATCAACCGAATGAAGATCCTTCACGGTGATATTCTCATCATCACTCCACTGTTGTGAAACGATTGATAGCTTTTTCAATGATGAACAAAACAAGCATCAATTATATGACTGTTTCTTGAGTAATGCACTCTAGTCCTCTGTCGGATCAATCACGGTTGAGCAGATAGATTACTCCATACTTCACAGATAATTCTAAACTAGTTGTCAAAATTCACAAATTCTAAAGTGAAGAGTTTAGTTCTAGTTGATAGTTGAGGGTTTAGAAATTGGGGTTTTTATGCAATTTATTAATTTCCTATGCTTCCAACAAGTTTTTCTCCCTCCATTCATTGCACGTATGTAGAGTGTTTGATTTTTTTAATGATACCAAATCAATGCAGTGAAACTTTTTTACTTAGATGCTCAATATGCGCTGACCATTTTAATTTGTCATCCATAACAATTCCAAGTAGTTTAACTACTGAATTGTCGGCAAAGTATTGTTGGTTAAAAAAAAACGATATTTTGAGTTTTGTTTTTATTGAGTTTCAAGTAGTTAGAAACGAATCAAGTTTCAGCTTTTCTTAAAAAATCATGTGAAGTTTTTTTCCAAGTTTATTGCCAGACGCATAAAAGGAGCAATCATCTGAATTAAAATACATTCGAATTCGATTGGACACATGTAATGAATTATGTCATTGATATAGACAATGAATAAAAGTGGGCCAAGGATAGAGCCTTGAGGTATCCTAAAATGAATGTTCCCGTTTTCAGAATAGCTGTTGTCTATGAGAACAACTCATCTCTGCATGCCTTCTGAATGAATGAAGGGACCAAACAGAAGAGTAACAAAGGCAAATTTTCAGTTGAATATGAATGAAATCAAATGGGGAAGAGTTTGGAGAGGCATGGTGGATAAATGAAAACAAAAATATTCAACAGAAATACTGGGAGGCACAAAAACTGTTTCTGTATCCCTTTTCATGCTGATCAAGGTTATCTCTTCTTAACTACCGACAATATAAAGCAAATAATAGCTGACGAGTTGCAAAAACACACCAAAGCACTCATGAAAGAAATTGAAACTCTTAGAAATGAGGTAGAGATATTAAAAAGCAGCAACATTGATCTGATTGAATTGCTGACTAATCAGACACAAACACCAAATGAAAATATTGTTAATTGCAATGATATCGAAGATGAATCATTTAGGTCAGATTCCTCAGGAAATATTGTTGTTGAAAAAAGTGAACACTTGGAAAAACACGAATCTGAGATAGGCTGGACTAAAGAATAGCATAGAAAGAATCTACGAAAAAGTCCTACAAATACCCAGATAAACCAAGGAGTGTCTAGTCGTCCACCGAGAACTGATAAAACCCATTCATTCCATACATCAATTGTTGGATCGAATTACAATACTATGGACGGGGATTTTGCTGGAGAAGACCCTATGGTGTGGTTGTATGTTGGACACTGCAAAAGGCAACCAACGGTCGAAAAAGTTGAGTCTTATCTTAAAACAATATTATTAATACTATTGGACGTTACTCGGCGTTTCGTGTGGGTGCTAATATAGGACTGTTGGACATACTTTATAATTCCTCCTACTGGTCCGAAAAGGTACTGGTGAAACGTTTTAAGTTTCGGAATTCATTTCGAAACCAAAGAAAACAGGAAGATAACGATGAACTCTAATGACTTGTCTCCAAATATAAACAAACCAAATTTCATGAATATATTGAATATTAATATTAGGTCATTAGGCAGTAAACTTGCTGAACTGGAGGTAATTGC
>NW_019292846.1:0-45388 GCF_000500325.1 Leptinotarsa decemlineata
CAAACAACAACCAATAAAAAAAGCAATTAATACGTCATAGTGGTGGGGGGAGGCCGAGAATCAGCTGTAAACAACTACTATTGAAAAATGGTTCTTGGAGAAGTATCTAGTTGCATATTTACACCAATGTTATTTATGTATTTAGACTCTTTGTCTAAATACATAAATAATGTTTTTAATAAATTCGACACGTGAAGTGACAGTTTTTAAAATTTTGCAGATATGAAACTGCTTTACTTTTCTTAACCAGTTACAAAACTTTCATGTTTTTTCTTTAAATTCTAAAGAAAAATTTGTTAATATAATCATTTTGAAGAGGGAAAAAGTTTTTGTTAGTATCCTGAATACAGTTTAACACCATTTTAACATATTTTTTTCGGAGCTGTGAAGAATGAAGACATATTTCAAGGATATTGAATTTGATCGGTGAAAATGTGTGAACACCATAAGTTTAATGAAAATTATGGAAGCTCTCACATTCCTACCAATGAAACTCAGGGTACAAATGATATCACGAAAATGCACGGAATTCATTATTTCATGCAAAATGAGACTCCAATTTTCAGAATGAATCATTTACTGTCGAAAAATAAAATGAAAATGATTTCCTTGATAACCTGAATGGAGATGTACTACTCGCAATAGGTGCTTGGATTCTTTCAAAAGTTTTGAACGTTTTAATGTCATTCGTGTTCGTAGCTCCATATCTCAATAAATATTTATTCTACTGATCGATAAAAAATTTTTTACTCTTTACATCGATGATGTTCATTTTTTCCAAATTTTTATTTTTTTGACTCCTTTCAGCTTTGAGAGATTCTCGTCCATTTTTTCACTTCGGATTCAAATTGAACCACAGCGCTGCGGAAACAGGCCAAAAAATTAACCAGGCATCTGGTTATGATAGTGGTAATTTATATTGAAGAACAATGTTTTCAGGTCAGTCTCAACTGACCTACACTGTACTCGTAGATGAAGAATCCTGCACTGACATCGGTCGGATATAATCCAACGCTCGTCGTGGTATTAGCCAGGAAAGTAGTTGTTTTCTGATAGGTGTCAGACCATTAACCTACAGTGTAGTTGAGTTGAGATTGGCGGGAAAGAATTGTTCTTTTAGATATTTTTACAGCCAATCCTCAAGTATGCTCCATTACTATATGTGGTATGATAGTGTTATTGAATGCACTGTTCAACGTTGGTTTGAGAATTGTTTTTCAGAGATGAGCCTCGGAAGTATTCGACCAACAGAACGAGGATTTAAGGACCCTAGTGTTACTTTTACTTTTATCTACAATTAGGTCGGTGACCTATCCGAAAAAAGATTGCAGACACGCCTGATGACGGTGTTGTATAGCAAAAGACGTATTGCGTTATTGTAAAACTGTTTAGTGAAAATTTATTCCATTAATGATCTGTTTATTTTGCGGATATTCATATTGGATATGGGATAGAGAAAATAACTTTTGTCTAATTTAAACTGAGATTTGTATTATTTACTTAAACTCAAACTACACCTTACGATTTAATCTCCTATCGATCTTCATCAAGAAACTGCCGAATCAATCAGTGAAATGACGGTGTTTTGACAAACAGATCCTCAAACATACTATAATCTAGTCAATGTCATTAAGGTTACTCAATCAAACCTGCACCTGTAATATCAAAAATGTTACCTGAATCATCAATACCTTATGTGAGATACCAAAACAATACCTATTCAAGTTTCATGACACTGCTAATGGATCATAAACTAGTTGTCAAAATTCAAAAATTGAAAAGGGGGGAGCTGCATAGTTCTGGTTGGTCATTGAGAATTTTGAAATTGGGGTTTATATTTATTTTAATAATTTCCAATGCTTTCAACCAACTTGTCTCCGTTCTTCTATTGCACGTGAATTTTCGTGTTTTCTCCATTCATATACAGGGTGTCCCTGGACTTCCTCTTTTCCTCTCGGGAATGTATAGATGGGGTCAAAAGGAAAAAAAGTTATATGAAGTACTGGTGATATTTTGACCCCATCTATACATTCCCGAGAGGAAAAGAGGAAGTCCAGGGGCACCCTGTATAATAATATGATAATAACAACATGAAAATTATCTATACATGTATTCTAATTTAGGTTCAATCAGTACTGTTCTTGAATGAATACTGTTATGCAATTTTAATGGATAATCATTGTTTTGGTATCCCAAATAAGAAATTTATGATTCAGGTGATATTTTGTTATTTCAGTTAGATATTTAATTAACCTACTTGAATAACAGTGACTGGATTATTGTATATTTGGTAATTTGTTGTCAAAATTGACTCAGTTTACTTGAGAATAGTTCAGTGAATTGAAATCGGCCGTGAAAAATTAAAATCTCATTGGAAATCAGTTATTTTCTCTATCCTGTAGTTATTGTGAAATTTTCACAAAAAAGTGTTTTTTGAATGATGTCTATTCAATTAGAGAATAGTCATCATAACATACTGATTACTGTGGAGTTAGTTCCACTGAATTTTGAAACAAATTCAACGGACATATCATGGCGGCTACATCATAAATGTTGCAGACCTTAAAGTGGGTACTCTGCCGCTGTATCTGGAAAACTTTTTGGAAGAATAAAACTCCATAGCAAGGAGTTTATTTACACGCGGAATTTCGTGAAGTTGAGATGTTTTAGCGGTTCACGACGGAAGCTTTTTATTTGATATTCAGATTACCATCCTCATGAACCTTTTTTTATGATATGCCGCATTAGATATGCTGTCGTTCAGTTCTACAATATATGTCAAGGAATCGAAGACCTCTAGAAGACGAATATTGGAAGAAAAAAACATTATTTCGTAATGAAAACAAGTTAGTTTGAAGAATTCATCGAGGAGAGATAGATACACCAACTAACATTTCCAGTTAGAATTACGTTACTTATGTTACAAGTCGAACATTGAAATATTCTTCTTCAAGCCATTGAACATCAACTTCACATACAAGCCAAACACGAAAATATCACGAAAAATAAACAGCTATGAAAAAGAAGAAAACGAAAACCAAAACAGGATTAACAGTATACAATGCTCGGACTGCAACAAATTCTATATCGACCAAACCAAGAAAAAACTGATCCAAGAGTACGATGAACACAAAAAGGCATACATAAATCAAACCTGACAACACACGCCATACAAGCCAAAATTTATTAACACATTGAAAGAACGAGATTTTGATATCCGTTTGGGGTTTTCAGTCTGGTTTCAAGGAGAGAGAGAAAAAAATGTAAAAGTTTCTGTATAAAATTGGCATATGAGGCAACGTGCTCTTCAAATGGAACGATAGGTTCTCAAAATTGCCAATGGTGGGTCCAAGAAAATCCTAATTTCAAAGTTGGATGTGGTGAATAGTATTCCTTTAAAACTAATGTATGGTGTGGGATACTTAACGACCAAATAATTGGGCCATTTTTCTTTAGGGGAAAATTTATCATCCGTCGGTTATCTCAACCTTTTAAATAATGAGGTTAGTGAAGTTTTAGATAATATGCCTTTGAATATTAAATACGACCTATGGTATCAGCTTGATGGCGCATCAGTACATCACACGGTTGCTGTAAAACAGTGCCACCAACAAATGTTCAGAGGCAAAGTTATTGGACGTAACTGGGAACATTATTGGCCACCTAGATCACCCGACTTGACGCTTTCAGACTTTTTCTTGTGGGGTTACCTGAAACAAATAGTGTACCAAAGTAGACCATTTAATCACATACAACATCTGGAAAATCCATTCGCGAGTGCTGTGCAACTATAAATCCCCGATTTATTGAAAATGCAGTTATAGAAGTCAGTAGAAGGACCATAAATGTAGTGTTTGATAACCTCATTCGGATCAATAAGTAATTTTTTGTACCCATTTGTATTTTCTATAATATTATTGTTGTTTAAAGATATATGGCAACAGCTCGCGTGCAATCCATCCTACGACTGACCTCAAGGAGCCAGGAACAAAAAAGGGTCCCGGTGTGAATGGGCGGTAGCTAGGAGTGAGAAACGCTCCCGAATGGGAGCGAGAGACGTGAAGCCTCCCCGTGTGAAACAGCCCTAACGAGTCGCCTAAGGATTGAGCAGATCGTGTTTCGAGAAATCATAAATCGATGATGAGTCATCGTGGAAGAGTATCCAACATCTGAAGGCTATATAGGAACGCATTAACGAATATAGGTGGAAAATTGAGAACGATTGGTCATACCGTCGCAGGAGAAGCGGGTTGATGAGTTTTGGTATATTGTGGGGAAATCGAAATAGAAGAGACTATAGCATATTTTATGTGACATATCTAGAAAAAGTTCTTGAAGGAGAATACGTTCAGATAAACACTAATAAAAAATGAAACGTCATTTGAATACAATGAGTAACTGATAAATGATATGTTTTATTATTTTGAAAACTTTTGGAAAATGTTTTTTAAAAAAGTTGTTCAGCATTGAAAAAAATCTTTATTTTCTTACCCATTTTTTTAATGGGGAGTACGGAAGAAAAATTTGATAAAACGATAAATAGACATCGTCCTGCATACGACGGCTTATTTCAAAAGCCTGCAATATCACACAACTATGGTGTTATCAACGGTAAATTGTTTTTGAATAATTTTTAAAGTTTTTGGTGCAGTTATTTTTTATTTTTTGTTAACACCAAAAATTACTCAAAATTATACAGTATTATGACAAGAACTTAATATTCAATAATATCAAATCACAAAACAGCAAAATAAAATAGGTATTTTGGAATAAACTCATTGATTTTCTGGAGATTATTATGGAGAATTAACAAGAAAATCTACAGAAAATCAATGAGTTTGTTCTGAAATACCTATTTTATTTCGATGTTTTGTGATTTGATATTATTGAATATTGATTTCTTGTTATAATACAGTATAATTTTGAGTAATTTTCGGTGTGAACAAAAAATAAAAGTAACTTTGCACCAAAAACTTTGAAAATCATTTCACTCCTCAAAAGAATTGACCGTGGTTAACAGCATAGTTATGAAATTCGTTATATTACATCTGGCTTTCAAAATGAGCCATCATATACAGGATGCTGTCTATTTATCGTTTTAGCAAATTTAATTTTTCGTTGCCCCCATTTGAAAAAATTGGTAAAAAAATCAAACTTCATTTAGATAGCCATGACTACAAATCTAGATGTATTTTTCAATGCTGAACAACTATTTTAATTGACATTTTCCGAGATTTTTCAAAATTATAGTATATCAAATATTTGAAAGCTCCTCGTATATTACGTGTGTTTTACTGTATTTTGTTGGTGCATGTTTAGTTTTAGGGGATACAAACTTTATCAAGCATAATATTTCGTCGAAAAACTCTTAATAAATAAGTTTCCCATATGGTGAATACTTTAGGGATGACACTGTATATAATTCAATTCTTTGTTTCGTATACAGAGAAATACTTTTCCGTACTTGAACTATATTTCTCACTTTTCGAAAAAAAATCAATATGTACCACTGGCGTTTTGATGATGAGAGATACAGAGAATGTCAAAATGAAGCGAATTTCCTAAATTTTCAGAATTCAAAGCATGTAGTCTCCCCGTCTATAATTGAAATGACTTCAAAAATCACACATTCATTACAAAGAGGGTTTATGATTTCTGTTGGTCGCGCTCATTCAATTTCCTATTCGGGTTATTTCAAGAGCGCTAATGATTTCAATTTCCTCACTTCTCAAGAATATTTTTGCCGGAGCTGCCATCACAGCAAACGTTTTCATAACTGATTTGTAAATTGCGCTGGGAATTCACCAATGAGTTGAATAACTTCGCCAAATAAAACGCAAAACTTGCAAGGTTCCGTATCCTCGAAAGTAGGTTGGTTTATTTTTGAACTCATTACAGACTTACTCCAAAGATGTGTTCACGAGAGAAGACTCAATTTGAAGACCTAATTTTAACTTGTGACAAAGTCATATCGAAGTTTGCTGTATTATGAAAATGAATGTATGCTTTGGATGTTTCGTTTCCGTTTGATTTATGAACGAGAAATTATATTGGTATTAAAATATTCATTATAAGTTTTCAAGTTATCAGTAATTTTATTTGGTCGTATTTGAAAATGTTTATAAGACAGTGTGTAGAAGCAAAATCTGTTTAAAATCTGTTTTTTGGTTAACCAGCTGTCGCACCCCTACAAACGACAACCCTCAGAAGTCGAATCTTGTGCGAGTCAAAGACTAACAAGGTCTTACCTTTTAACGTGTGATTCCTAACACGGGTTGGACGATAACAAGTGAAAATTGATCGTTCAGTCTGAGGCTTGAACCAGCGACCAACACGGCGGTCGATTTGATTGGCTACGTCCAAATAAATTAATTATTTCGGTTACTGTACATATTTGGTAAAATCAGGAAACACGTCGAATGTAAATTATAATTATTTCATTTCAGCAATTAAGATAAAATAAATTAAAATCATGTGGTTACCAAAATTCGATAAATACACTCAAAAACTAAAATGTAATGCAAAACGTAACGAAATGTATAATACGAAAACGAACTATGGATGTTAACGAAGTAGATGTTTAAAATGTTCACCGCGAACGTCTTGACAAAATGCTAATCTCAAATAAAACATAATTTAACATATCAGGCGGAACCGACCTAATCGCAAGTGTTATTCGTTCTTTCAAGTCATTAAAATCTGAAGGTTCGGTTTTGTACACATTGCTCTTCACATATCCCCGTGAAAATAGTCTGATGATGGAAAATCCACCTCCCTATCCACCGTTTGGGAAATGATGTATCGAGGTATTGCAGGAAATTTACTTGGTAATACGGTTGTGCTCTCCTTCCTGCTGCATATCGTATTCACTGGAACTTGGGGGTTTCCTGGATTAGGATATAAATTTACCAAACTTGGAATGACATCATTTTGAAGTAGTGCCAAATAATTATCGCCATTCAATTTGCCCTCAATTAAAAAGGTACCAATGATATGGTTTCCTACAATCCCTGCCCAAACACTAACCTTTTGAGGGTATTGCGTGTGTACTTCTCTCATCTATTGAGGATTTTCCGATGACAATCCGATCCAAAAAAGGATCGTTTTGGTTGCGCAAAAACAAAGGAGAACATACTTCGGAACGGGACAATTTCTGTCTATCGTTCAGATCATACACCACCTACCTTTCGAACCAACCTTTCGAACTTCCTGACTTTCCAATACGTTTAAAACCATGAAAAACTCCATGGGAACTGAATTCCATTTCTTCCGTCATCCTACGCATTCATTTTTGATTGGTCAGTCTCCACCATGGTCATGGAGTGCAGATAGATCACTTCGAAGATCACTATCATTGCTGAATGCTCGATTGATTTTCATTTATTAGATACTTTTATAATATTTCAATCTAAATGTATTTCGGTGTAAATGAAAAGAAAAGACAAAGTTCACTTTTAGTAAATACGGGACTCTAAATGAACTTCTTTCATTTCCATCCGTCTACATATCACAGTTATTGTCAGTTTTATTATGGTTCACTTGAAATTCAAACTCGTTTTTTCTCCAAATCAAATATTCCTTGGCCACTGAGGAATACTCATTATTTACTCATGAGGATGATGGTGATAAGAAAGCTTGAATTCTTCTTCAAACATTGGAATTGAATTGAATTGAAATTAAACCAAAGCGTTGCCGAAATAGCCTGAAAAATTTATCAGGCATTTGGCACTGTTTGGCGTCACTTTGTGAAATTTCGTTCCGGAGATTTTACCTTCAAAGTTGAGGCCCAAAGTGGTCAATCTACAGAAGTCCAGGCCGAGGATTTAAGGACCCTGGTGGAAACTGACTCATTTTGATGGTTCAAAACGTATTTGAAAGATCAATAAGCTCGGAAAGTGAGTGCTGCACTATTTGAACGATCAACAGAAATTATTACGTTTCGAAGTCTGTTCTTATTTGTTTTTGGGCAACCAAAATGACACTTTTTTGGATCGGATCGTCAAGTGTGATGAAAGGTGGATCCTCTACGACAAAAGGAGATATCCAGGATAGTGATTATACATCGATAGGCCCTCAGGCACTACTTAAAGGCGAGAACCTACCAAAAAAATCATGGTTACTCAACGGTGGTGTAATTCACTATAACATTCTACTATCCCTGAGTCCTACTGTGAGAAAATCGGCAATATCTATCGTCAGCAATATTTGGCACTGATCAACTGAAGCCGCCCGATCCTGTTCCACGACAACGCCCGTGGGCACGTTTCACAAATCACCGTCCGAAAATTAAATGACTACTTTCTTTTCAAGCACTTCGATAACATCCTCATGGGTAGAACCTTTGTCAATCAGGACCAGGTGAAAACTGCCTTAATCGACCTCATCGAATCTCGAGCACCAAATTATCATGGTCACGGAATCGATATGCAGTGATTCAAATGGAGTTTATTGCGATTAAATCAAATTAGTATACACTGAGATAATACAGTCTAAAGAAGACTTATTACAACGGATAAAACTCTTGAAACAACCTTATATAAATTATATTGAAACACTCATCATCACTAATGAAAGCAATATAAACGTTGGTTGTTTGAAACCATACAATATTCAACATCAACAACATACAACATTTCGAAGCACAATTCAAATTCAAACAACATACAATAACATCAACAACATAGAACATTTTAAAGCATTCTCATTCTGTTAGATGAAGCTCCCTTCATAGCAGTGTACAATGCAGGTAGATTGTTGATGGATTGTTCCTGGCTCAGCTCAATGAGATGTATGATTTCCAATAGAGACACACCATTAAAAATTTCCCTGAGCTCATCCTATATGGTTGGGGTTTCTATAAATCATTTAATGATAATATACGGCATCTGGATGACTTTGGGGGAGAATCATAATGGAGAAGAAAACAGTTTACTTCCACAACTTGACTGCATTTTTTTCAGTCACTAATACAAATTGATTTCATTTCATACCCATAATAATTTGGGCGTTGTTCATCTTGATATGTAAACTGAAATTTCCAATGAGTATGAAGAGCGCTCAAGTTGGACCCAATATCAATGTAATTGTTTTAAGTACTCTACGAGGACTTTACAAAAGGGGTGAAGTGTTCGAGTTTTGAAAAAATATTTATAGTCTATTTCAAAAGAGTGTAGAGTAATAAATCATGAAGTGTCATAAAATTTGCCTGAATTTCGTTGTCGTCCATGGGCGTAGGCAAATCTTAGGATTAATTAAAGTAAATTAAAAATTACAGACATAGATAATAATAAAAGGCCATTTTTGGGAAGTAATTTGGTCTAAAACTAAGTACCTACATGTATTTAGGTAAGTAAAATTTCTTAAAAAAAGATTAAGATTAATTTTAGTGGTTCTTGTAAACTTATTTAATATGCAATTTGGGTTCATATACTTGAGCATGATTTCTCAAAAAAGGGTTAACACTTAGTTCCGAGGTGCCATGTCATTATAATAATCCCTTTTTGACCCTGCCCACCAATCATGCAATACCTATTAAACCCAGGTAATTAAGAAAAAGGGTTTAAATATATTGTAATGGTGTCTTAAACATTCGAGTTATAATAGTAATTGTTNGTATAAATAGAGTGTTGTTAAACGTTAAGGGAAGTTCACAGTTTTAGTATTGTTCAAGTGTCAAATTGTAATAACGTATCCAGTAAAGTTCTTGTCGTTTTTGTGAATAAATTGATTTAAAGTCCCCACAAGTGTTTCAATACGTAAAGTTCGTTCGTGTGTGTTTGTGAGTATTTCCCGATTTCGGTTCGTATATATTTTATTGTTACATTTTATATTTTTTTAATAACACTGTTCTGCTGTATTAAATTTTTATTTCCTTTAATATAATTTTTATGAATGCATATTCTTTTGGCAATTATCCCACTAGCGCGCCTCTGGCTCAGTATTTATCCGTCGATAACAATGGACAAATCCCTTAAAACAGGGTGATACCTACCTGCTCTTTATGAAACGACATAATTTTGCAACGCGAACTAAGGAAGTGACAGAATTTATTGACGGATCACCCTGTAGCGCTTTTGAATTCTTAATGAGATTTTATTACTCTACACTCTTTTGAAATAGACTATAGATTGGTAATCAGGAAAAATTGTCGAGAATGTTATAGTTATCGTACTGTCCTGGTTAGATTAAATTGCCATGTTGAATTGTTAGCCTATAGTAGCTGAACTACCTGCCCGATCCTCATTACCATAGAAATAGAAAAGATGGAACTCCAGAGAAGTTAATTCAGCTCTGAAATATAACAAAAGGTATCAAAAATGGGTAACCTCTATTTCAATTTGACCCAATTATGGAGGGGAATGCTCCTCATGGCCACATATGAACTGGAGAAACGATATCAACAGGAAAAATGATTCATTTTCGAAACATTGACATGAGAATAATTGGAACATAAAAATGGCCATCATACCCAACATTTTGTCATGACAGACTCATCGAACTCCTTCCTGGAATTTGTTCACCTCAAAATGAATAAAATAAAAATTCGCAATATGCCAAGTTTTGAAAGTTCTTGAATATCCACCACTCGCGGCTTTGAACAAATTTTATCATAGATACAAAATTTATTGCATCTTAATAATGCAATTTATTTGGAATTATTCGAGATGATGTAAAAAACAACTCAAACCGAACTGGTCAGATATGAAAACAACTTATTCATTTATTTCGCGAAATCATGGTACTGAAAAGGAAAATTGTTTTTCTCCAATTAAATAAGAATTTCAAGAATAAAAATCTGATTAATGTTTGACATGCATTCTCTAAGAGTATTTCTTGACATAAATTTTTAGATTTTTTTATGGTGACTCAATTGAGGTTTCAGATCATGTTCAGTGTTTTTTTTTCAGGAGATCAATGAGTACTATGGAGCTTAGGAATGAAGTGGATGATAGTATCTTGATTGTATTTGAATAGGAATATTCATGTGTGAAATGATATATTCCAAATCTGTGTGAAGTTTTAGTATGTTTCATACTATTTTTTTCTTTCATATTTTCAATCAATCTCTGTGTGAACCGGTGGTTTGAACCGCAAGGCCGTACAATCGATTTTCACTTCATATCGTCCAACCCGTTTTAAAAATCACACGTTAATACGTGAGACCTTGTTAGTCCTCAGCTCGCACAAGTTATGACTTTTAGAGTTGTCGTTCGAAGGGGGCGACAGCTGGTTAACGAAAAACAGATTAGAACAAATCAGACAGATCAGATTTCATTTCATTTTGATTCATAAATCATATAGAACGTCAGTCAAAAAGCATAAAATCACTTGTTCATAAATGTCATTGCTGTCATAGGCTACGCGATGATTAGTTATTGTTCTTTATAGCGATTTTCTGGCGAATTTTTTTATCACCTTCTGTCTCTGATAATTGATTCTGGAATATTTTTGTATAATGAAAATAATATTCAATAAGTAAACTTGTTCGAATAGAGAATTAATTGTCTGAAGGTGGTTGACAATGTTTCGTGATGAATTTCATTAGTTCGGACTTCCATTGTCTACTATGATATAAATTGATATGAAGTCCCCGAAAGAATCAATGAAAAATTTAAAAGATTAGCTGAAAATAACAATTATAACAAAAACTGCATTTAACTGATACCTTGTGAGTGCGGAAAATCCTATATCGGTGAAATTAAGAGGCCATTGAATGTTCGCATTGCCTAGCACAAGAAACATACACTGCGAAGAGAAACCAGCAAATCCGGAATAGCAGAGCACATAACATCCAGTGGCCCCAAGGTGAGATCATACACAAGAAGGAACACTGGTTTAGGAGAAGATTCAAAGAAGCCGCATATATGTTGTCCAACAACGCATTTAGCCAAGCTAGCGTATAGATACGCAATATATGGAAACCTATAATCAAGCGGAACACGACCAACTCCCGCCAAACGGTCAGCTCCCGCTAAAACCGATGGAGGGAAGAGAGGGAAGAGGGGATAGCTAAAAGCACTCGAATGACCTATAAAAAGTCAGATCTTGGAGAAATACGTCAAGTTATCACCTGAAGACGATTGTGTCTTTTAATTTTTAGTTTTAATTTTTTTTTATTTTCATTTCTTATTATTGATTTTTAATTTTCATGTCGTGTTAGTAGTTCAATTTTTGTTCTGCTGATTGTTGCTTGTATTTTATTTCCTTGTAATTTTCTTTTTTTTTGCTTAATATAATTGTTATTTTTTTCAACTAATCTTTTTATTTTTTTATAAATTCTTTCGAATATTTCAAATCAATTTATATCATTTCAGACAATGAAAGTCCGAACTAATGATATGCACGAGAATGAATTCTTTTCCTGTGGTTCATTCACAACAAACAGTATCTTTTGCTCGCACTATTATGTGGAACATCAGCTTTACGTACAGAAATGATATTGATGACAAATGAAATGAAGCGACCTAGAAGCACTGTTGCCTGACACATTACTATATTAAAAATCATCAAATTGAAAATTATTGAAATCATTGATGTCAAAATAATATCACTCATGACATTTCGCACTCATAGCTTAAAATTTTTTGAGAAATATGTCCTGAAAATCTATTCTATATGTTTTAGTATGCATTATTTATCACGACATATTATGCTTGACATAAGTCAATTACATTTCTATTGTATTGTTAATATTTTGAACAAAATTTTCAATCACGTACTGTACTGAATGCTCATTTAGTTCATCTACTGATAAATCAAGACTATGAATACACGGTAATAAATTCACCTCCGTCTCTTTGGAAACAGTAGAATAACTCAGTTGACAAGTCACATAACTTCTGAAGGTCCCACCATCCAATTTCTTAAACTTCAATCGAGTTTCGAAGTTGTTTATCTGCGAGAATTCAAATATTTTCACTTTGCCTTTGGCGATTTTCCCATTTATGTACAGGAAGTTTTCTTAGGAATTTCAATATTCTGATGGCAATATGAATTCATATGAATTTTTCTGCATAATACTACAATCTTTGAGATACTTTATGTTGAAAACATATCATAAAGTCATCAAGAAATACTGTTCAAAAGAAAAGCTGTTGATTCTAATAACAACAGTCTGCACATATAGAGCTTCCCAACATAAACCTGTCACCTTCACAGTTTTTGACATGCGTAGCTCCATTCCTCCTTATGAGTTGTGTCAGAATACTCTTCAACTTTCACTCTTCAGATTTACTGTCAGATTACTCTTCAACTTCGTTATGGTATTTGCTTTTGGGGTGTGTGTACTACCAAGCCTAGGGACTCTTGTCGGTCTCGACAGAATCCTAACTGTGGTCTCCTCATTTATATATGAGACAATCTGCCTTCTCTTCGAAAATAGGGGATTGCTTAACAACTTGGACGTGCCGATGTATCAAAAACCAGGCAAAGATTCAGCTTTGAATTACCGCTACCTTCTTCGACCCTAGTTAAAGATTCCATTATTTACAACGGTCTCAAAATGTTCAATCAACTTCCTCTAGCTATAAAAACCATAAATGACCTTAGAGCTCTTAAGAAAGAGTTGAAAGACTTGCTTTCTGTGGGACCTCATTATAGCTTAACAGAATTTTACGATGATAATTTTAATTAAGACTAACTCTAACATCTACGGTATTTTATTGATTTGATTTTATTCAATTCAGTTTAAATTGATATATTTGATTTTGATGATAGCCAACATATATATGGAGTGGTTTGAAAGTGCCATTGAAGAAGCCCACAAGAAACCTCGTGTCTGATTGAGATATGTTGACGATACCTTCATAATATGGAACCATGGGAATACTGAACTAGACGCCTTCCTGAAACACATCAACAGCGTGAGACCTTCCATCACTTTCACATTTGAGAAGGAAATCCACAACGAATTGCCATTCTTAGACGTTTTGGTGAAGAGGACCGACACTAAGTGTGAAACATCTGTATACCGAAAACCCACTCATACGGGACAGTATCTGAACCACGAATCCAACCACCATTAATCGATTACAAAAAAAAAGGAATCATCAAGACTCTATTAGACCGTGCTTTTGGGCTCTGTAATACGAAGGAAAGTTTCGAGAAGGAACTAGACATCATAAAAATGATTTTCAACGGAATGGCTACTCCAAAGCGATGGTAGAAAAGACTTTGACTAAAAGACAGCAGGAGCCTCGCAAGGAAGAGAAGCCGTCACAACCAGTGCTTGCACTTCCCTACATCAGAGGATTATCGGAGAGGATGAGAAGAATTGGTTCCAAGTACAATATCAGAACCTGCTTCAGATCCGGTAACAGTATCCGTGGCAGCGTCACAAAAACCAGGCCACCAAACGCGGACTGCGATTTCAAGAATTGCATTTACCGGATACCCTGTGAGTGCGGAAAATCCTATATTGGTTAAACTAAGAGGCCATTAACTGTTCGCATTGCCGAGCACAAGAAACACACAGAGAGGGGAAACCAGCAAATCAGGAATAGCAGACCATGTTTGGACCCATCAACACAACATCGAGTGGTCCCAAGCTGAGATCTTACACAGAGAGGTTTAGGAGAAAATTCAAGGAAGCCGCATACATGTTTTCCAATAACGTATTCAGCCAAGCCAGCGTAGAGATACGCATTATATGGAAACCCATCATCAAGCGAAAAATGGCCAACACCCGCCAAACGGTCATCTCCCACGGAACTAGTGAAGCGGAAATGGAAAGCGGGGATGAGTGAAAGTACTCGAACGACCTATAAATAGTCATCTCTAGGAGGAATCAGCCCAGTCATCACCCGAAGACGATTGTAGATACTAACAATCGAAACGTCGTGAACTAACGTGGCTTGGAATCTCTCAACTTTTTATTTTTATTTTCTTTTTCATTTCTTCATTTTTATTTATTTTTTGTTCAATTGTTCTAGTTTTACTTGTATTTTATTTCACTATTATTTCATTTCAGGTTTTTTTGCTTAATATAATTGTTATTTTCAGCTATTCATTTTTTATTCTCCTTTTTTAGTTGTTTCAGGGATTTCAAATCATTTTATATAGTAGAAAATGAAAGTACGAACTAGTGAAATTCATATTTGATTTTATTGACCATGTTCTTATATCCTGAACGTTTGTTATTATTTACATGTTTCTTTTCAGTTCATGTTATCACTTATTTTTAGTGATTTTACTTTTGTGATACCTTTGTGATTTCAGGTATATGTTATTTATATTTCGCACCAGGCTTTGTCAATAATAATTCATTCTTCAGACAATAAAGTATATTTGAATTGAATTAAATTGAATTGAATTGAACTTGCTTCGATAACAAAATATCTTGCAGTGTGTCTCACTTCTCATGGAAACACCCCCGTATCTTCCGTAATAATCGAGGTAGAATGATAACACTTCCAGGACTGATGTAAATGCTCAAACTATACGTATCACCTGAATTGGGTTGGCCAAAGTGATATACACTGCCCGCCACGCGCGATGGAACAACCCATTTTTACGGTAAAACATGCCCATATCTTCATACGGGCAATATTATTGGTTGGTTCACCCAAATATGACAATGTCCTATAATTGACGTTATCGCATCTTGAATTTGGTAAGACCAGGTCCATGGCTTGCTTTTGTACTTTTTGGAAAGATAGAGTCTATAATATCTACCTCATAACCGTTGTTGACCGCGATTTGTTTGATCAAACTCAGATCTCTCTGAAAATTACTCTCAGACAGTAGAATATTCGATAGTCTCTGAAAAATAGTATTGAATGTAGCAACTTTATGCTGATAAGGGTGTGTAGAAGAATTATGTATAGTAATGCCCGTATAAGATGACTTGCGAAAAATTTCAAATTCACGTTTATTGTTATTTCTCGTAATGGTTAAGTCAAGGTAATTCATGGAATCATTTTCTTCCCTCTCAGCGATGAATGTCATTGACAGGTGGACGAAGTTGACTTATTCAATGAACTTGCTTGATTGCCTATCTGTGTCAGTAAAACAGACTAAGATATCATCTGCGTATTTATACCAGCACAAAAAACTGTTGGTTAACTGACTATTAGATATTTCATACTCTATATTATTCATGAAAATGCATGGGACTGAAAGGGTTCCCCGTTATTAGTCCTTCACTGCATGGAAATGGAAATAATTTTGAGAAAGACAAATTGTAGGTAAATCTAAAATTATTTGTTTTATCGGTGGATTCACATGGTTTTTGTCTAAGAGACACTCAACCAGTCCAATTGTTTCAATTGGCGGAATACTGGAAAATAAATTTTGGAGATCAAACGATAATAATTCTGCGTTATTAGGAAGAATTATATTTCCAATATTATCCACTAATTGACAAGAATCATTTAAAATAAATTTCGGTTTGGAATGGGTATTGGTTTAAATCAATTTTATAAGGATTTCTGAGATTTTAACGGTAGGTGCCGTACCAAAGACACTACAGGTCTAATCAGGAAACTAGTTTTGTGTTGTAATTCAAATAGTAAATACAGTTTTGGTGGTTATGGATTCCTGATCAAGGTTCTACATTTCTCCTTTCCATTCATAACCAATTCTATTGTTTTGAGGGTTTTTCTTATCTTTTTCTGGTACATAATTGTGGGGTCATCCCTGAGAATATCGTAGTTCCCTGAATCAAAGAAATCTAGAGGTTTACCTAAATTGTCATTTTTATGTAATGCAAGAACCGTTCGACCTTTATCTGCTCTCGTAAAAAGCACTTCATTATCCTCAGCTATTTGCATAATTAATTTTGCAATTTGAATTTTTCCATCAGACTGAATTTGATCAACAGGTTCAGATACATAAAAATGACTACGTAGGCAAAACTGCAGATTTCCTTACTTCAGGCAGCTATGAGATTCTGAGAAATGACCCTACAACCAGAAAAAGGTCAAGGAAACCTCAGAACAATATAATTGGTTATGAATGAGAAGGATAAATGTAGAACATTGATCACGAATCTACAACCACCAAAACTGTATTCTCTTATTAAATTACACAGAACCTATTTCCCCTTTAGACCTGTGGTGTCGTTTGTAACGGAAATTTCAAGCCAAAATTCAGTATAAATGATTCTTATCAATTTTAGGGGATGATATTACAAACGTAATTTTTCCTGATAACGCAAAATTAATATATTTTTATGTCCAAAATATATTTCTCAGTATTCCGCCAATTGAAACAATTGGACTGGTTGAGTATCTCTTAGACAAAAACCACGTAAATCCACTGATAAAACAGAAAATTTAGATTTACTTAGGTACCATTTGTCTATCTTGAAATTATTTCCAGTTTGACGAAAAATTTCATTCATGCAGTGAAGGACTAATAATGAGGAACCTTTTGAGCTGACTTGAATTTTCATATATAACATACAGTATGAAATCCATAATAATCAGTTAACTGACAGTTTCTTGTACTGGTGGTACAGATACGTAGATTACATCTTAGTCTGTTTTACTGGCAAGTTCATTGAATATGTCAATTCCGTCCACCCGTCAATAAAATTCACCACTGAGAGGGAAGTGAATACCTTGACTTAACCATTACAAAAAATAACAATAAACATGAATTTGCAATTTTCCACAAACCATCTTACACAGACATTATCATACATTTTCCTCCACACATCTTCACCAGCATAAAGTTGCTGCATTCAATAGTATGCTTCACAGACTATCAAATATTCCACTGTATGAGAGTGATTTCCAGAGAGAGTTGAGTTTGATCATACAAATCGCGGTTGACAACGGTTATAAGGTAGATATTATATACTCCATATAGTTTTCAAAAAACTACAAAAGCAAGCCATGAACCAGGTCTACCCAAAACAACCGTTGCTAGCAACGGAAGAGAGCTGACGTGCCTGTGCGTTCCTCTGAAAAATTGTGTTTCTGGTTGATGATCAGCAGCTATTGTAGCTATTCCGAAGCCCGGAATTACTATTCCGAATCGAAAGTTTCGTCCCGTCCAATGACACGAAGTCAGATTCGCGAGGTGGCCATACCTCACGAAAATAATGAGATGGCCACTAGTCCAAACGTGCAAATAGACAGACAGACAGACGCCTGATTTCCCCGTCCCTCTTAGGCAAAATGAGCAAACCATAGCCAAAAAAGTTGAAATCTCACCCATTGTCATTTGTCAGAAGGACAAGCGGATCAAGCTGATCAAGACAGCAGCTGAAGAGAAAATTAACTTCTCCAAAGCTGTAAATCAACATGACGGCATTAAAGTCCAGCCTGTGACTTCTGATGACTATCATCGGAAGAGTGTTCGCTAAAGAGCTACAATGAGTTTCCCACTTGTATCAAAGCCTTGATACGAAAGAGAATTGAGGCTGGGCCAGTGGCGGGAAGCGCTTACTGCGCAACCTCTGCTGCAGGCAACAAGCGATGCATTTGAACCCAGGTTTGTGTTTAATAAACCCTACAAAATACAAATAAAACAGAACATAGAGTTAGATAATATAAATGCAATACGGATTTACACAGATGACTCAAAAACCAAAGAAGGGTCAGGGTTTGGAGTGTATTCCAGTTTACTAAGCCTAAGAATTAAGTGGGGAAGGGGAAGAAATACCAGCGTGATCCTAACAGAACTGGCCGGTATCTCAATCGCCACAAAAGAATTAACCAAGAAAGGAATTTCTGGCAAAAACATAACAATCTGCAGTGACAGCAGACAAGCCCTATTAGCCTTGAACAGACAACGTATAAACTCAGGGCTAGTACTAGCCACCAAAGCCAAAGCCAAATCCTCGGTAGATAATAACATTATCCTGAGGTGGATTAAAGGGCACGACAGGAGTGAAGGTGAACGCATTACCAAGGAAGCGGCTGGACTAAGAATTTCAAGACCCAGTGGCACCTACGGCCTGATGACTTCGGAACTAGTCAAGTATTACACCCATGCTCAATCTTTAGAGAGATGAGACGAAACCAAAGGATGTAATCTTGCCAGGATCACCTTGGGTGACCCTGGGAAGCTGGCACCGAAGAAATATTTGGCAGTGACCAAAAAAAATCTACGCCTAACAGTAGGATTTCTGACTGGTCACTGTCAACTAAGGAAACACCTCCATAATATGGGGCTGGTGGACACACCTCTATGCAGGATGTGTGAACAGGAAGATGAGACTGTCAGGCACGTCCTGTGCGAGTGCCCGGAGTTATCGTCAATAGGAGAGTGTGTGTTCGGCGAGTCTTGGCCTACACCTGCCGATATAGAGGAGATGTCTCCCAGTGACCTGTCCACCTTCCTGGAAAGGACAGGATGGACGATGACCTAGGAGGACAACTCTTCGGGAGGATGTGCAATGGGTCACATATGGCCTAAGTACTGTGGGCTTACACTCACCCTCCCTACTCTACAGATACAGATACAGATAAAGTCCAGCCTGTGACTCCTGATGACTATCGTCGGAGAAGTGTCCGCTAAAGAGCTACAATGAGTTTTCCCCTTGTATCAAAGCCTTGATACGGAAGAAAAATCGTCTGAGTAGGCTCTATCAGCGAACCCTTTTCCCAGGAGACAAAATTGTGGCTAGTAGGATGGCCAACGAAGTCAAACATGCTATTACTGATCACTCGCACGGCTCGCTGAAGAACACTTCAGCGAGCTACAGGCACTTGGACTGGTCGAAAGTAATATCGCAGAGCTGAACCGAAATTATAAAGTTCATGTTGTTCTTTTAGACATCTCGAAGGCCTTCTATCGTGTATGTCACGGAGGTCTTCTGCATAAGCTAATCGCGTTCTACCTGCTTCGGGGCCTAATCCGGTCGATTGGGTCTTTCCTGAAAGACAGAATATTTCAGGTAAGAGTAGAAGGCTCTCTGTCTGAAAACAGAGAGATCCTCAATGGTATGCCACAGGGGGCCTTGCTCTCTTCCACGCTGTACTCCCTCCACACCAGTAACCTCCCGAGGTCCGAGCGTGTGAAGATATCTCTATACACCGATGACACGGCTCTCCTCCTATATTCAATGGGTCGGCATGCAACATGCCTTGGACGACCTCAAGCGCTGGTACTTCGAATGGAAGATCCGAGTGAATCCAGAAAAAACTCAGGCGATAACCATGGGAAGAACGATATCTTCTCCGGCCAGGCAAATGAGGATTTCTGGAAAAGAAATCGACTGGCAAGCGCAGGTAAAATACCTCGGTCTTCTAATAAACCGTAGGCTCACCTAGAACCCGCACATCACAACCGTGAAGGCAAAGATCGAGGGTCGGAGGCTTTACTGTACTCCAAACGAAATATATAAGTTGATTTACTTTATTTGACATCTTTGATGAGATCATCGGTGATGGAAAGTACAGCTGTGTTTGTCCTGTGTCGAGGTCTGATACCGTACTTTACGATGATGTGGTATTCATTAATGAAGCTGTAAATTTAGTCCATCATGATAACCTCAACTACTTTGGAGAGACAAGGTAGGATGGTAATAGCCGTCAGGTCAGATAAATCCATAGGGGAGTTAAAAGTCAGCAGTGTGTTATTGTGAGCCGACTGCATTACTTTTTAGGCGATTTAGGCAATTCTGTATAACTGCAATCGAGACTGTACTGAAATAAAAAGGTTTTTCACTCACTGAAGGAAAACGGTATCGTTCCAATAAGAAAATTTGATAGTTTAATCGCTCAGGTTGGGAAGTTGCACTGAAATTTTTTATGTTAATAAGGTTATCGCTATCAAAACCATTCGAAATTTCAGTATTGCTACATTTTCTTAGTATTTTTAGTGATCCCAATGTGGTCCAAGTTGCTTCAGAATTTTTATTCGCAAGAATAAAATCGATGTATGCTTTTTCCTTCCTTTTCGAGTAGCTCTGGTTGTGAAATTTCTGAAATATAAATAACTTCACAAGCAGTAACAGAATGAGTTTCCCTACATGTTTTGACAGATTTTTTTCAATCGAAAAAAAGAGGGAATCAACATGAATGGAATCTGGCTATACCTCCAACCAATTTCATATGTAAATCATTTGATTCGAACAATAGAAACGAAGTCACGCTCAACACCAATGTAATGAAACCGAAGACACAAATCAAAGTGATAATGTCCACTGCAGTCGAAGACGAAACGTCGGCCATGGAAACTTACTGACCATTTAAAAAAAAACTTTCTTTGAATGTTTCTATTCATAGTTCCGATAATGTTGACTAAATGAACATTGAATTTCAAATAATTTTAAAGTTTCAAAATCGCAAAAATAAATTTCAACGATTTTTTACCTAGGAAAACAATTTGAATGGATGACAGCCAATGATCATATTTTACTCATAAACTCTCGGATAAGTGGACAAGGGTTCACACCATTTTAAATATTCATGAACGGGGAAACTGCGGAAAATTTCATGCACGAGCAGATTTTGCTAATATATATGTTGGAAAATTGCTTGAATTGAATAATTTTCATGAATATTGCAAAGTTTGTGGATTAGTTTGAGTATGTTACGCCATTAGAAACTACCATGTGTTTCGGCAACGTTGAATTGAATATTTCATTTCATGACTTGTTTTAATTTTGAGCTTCCTTTAGATTTACTTTGGATTTACCCAGAAATTCGAATGAATTTTTTCATTTGAAAATCAAAAAACTCAAGTAAGTTGACACACAACAATCTATCATCACTCAAGCTTGATTATGAATGCGGCTTATAATGAAAATATATGGATGTGACAGAAAAAACAAAGACAAAAGTGGAACAGGGACAGAACTAGAAAAATATATATGTTGCATGAAATTGAATGTGATGATAATTTACTCATGAAAAAAACTGATGAATTGAATATTGTCATTATCCAAGCATGGTGCTTACTGAATAGACGTGTGCAGGTGTGCTCCTAGTAAAGTCTTGAATAAAACAGTGAAGACAGTAAAAACAGTGTGAAATTGACGAAAACTCTTTTGAACAGCAGAATGTTGGTTTTATCTTTGTGGGAAAATAGTCATAAATACAACAACAATGGTTATTACGAGAGAAGTTCGAGAGGAAATTGAGACGTCAGTGAACTCCTCGTTGACCCGATGATATCGTAATTGTGATGTTCAATTCAAATAATGTAAGCAATACTTCAACTCTGAATGTAACACTGAAAAATATTTTAAATTTAAGCAAATCAACTAACCTCCTATTATTACCTGAAATAAACACAGTAAAAGATTGGACTCTACATCATATACTGTCATCTAGAATCAAAGCTTTCAACTTCAACTTCAACTCTGAATGTAGCACTGGAAAATATTTTAAATTTAAGCAAATCAACTAACCTCCTATTATTACCTGAAATAAACACAGTAAAAGATTGGACTCTACATCATATACTGTCATCTAGAATCAAAGCTTTCAAAAAACGTAACAGAAACCACTCCATAACTTTCTTCTCAGGATCCAAGTATGAACGCTCAAAGTTTTACATATATGATAACTTGATCAACTACTTTTCTTCTATGGGGTCACTTAACACAATAGTACTCAAAACAATATTACCAAGTACTTCTGTTCATATCAATGGAAGCATTCTTGATAATTCGACAATAAATAAGTCAATATCACCTCTAAAAGTCTCATTGAATGGCGATCAGTTCCTTCTCAATCTTTCGAATGATAATCGAAGAAATTTTTTAGCCCTTCCTTGTCTCGAAAAGACGAAGGGGTAGTCTCGGTATTAACTCTCAATATACAATCTATTCGTAACAAACTAGATGATATGTATTTACTGCAGGAAAGCCTAAAATTTCCTCATATTTTGTTAATCACTGAACATTGGCTAAAGAGAAATGAACCAACTCACTTACCCAACTACTCTGTTGTCACAAATTTCAGTAGAAATTAATTTAACTGTGGAGGTACTATAATCTTCATTCAAGACATTATATCAGCTCAACTCGAGTTAATTGATATACATAAATATGATGATTTGATTGCAGAAAAGCAATTTGAATTTTCACTTGCATATTCTAGTAGGGCCAACCTATTCACCTTGTGTATGTACAGGTCACCTAGTGCTAATAGCAATTTTTTATAGAAAAATTAGAGCTGCTTTTGAGTAAATTACCACCGAAGGCAATCGTTATTATGGCTGG
The DNA here is from genome assembly GCF_000500325.1 of Leptinotarsa decemlineata. Lineage (NCBI taxonomy): Eukaryota > Metazoa > Arthropoda > Insecta > Coleoptera > Chrysomelidae > Leptinotarsa > Leptinotarsa decemlineata. The sequence continues at coordinate 23,123 of NW_019292846.1, forward strand.
TGATTTCAATATCATCATCTCTGATGATGAAAACTCACTTATAACACAGCAATTAAAAAGTCTACTCACATCTTTCAACTTGTACATGCAATATTCAACGAAAGTCATTTTTTGTGGAGGAAAAAATCAGTTTTTTTATCGACCTTTTTTGGGTAATTGTTACAAGGTCAAAATCTGCCTCCGTCTTCAGAAATGGATGAAAAATTCGAATATATTCGCAGTTATTCCTTTTTTGATAGCTTATTTCTTTACTTCTTCGACAGATGTCAAAGAAGTTTTGAAATATGAAATTATGACACAATTTCAAAAAAGGTCGATAAAAAAATCTTATTAATTGTTTTGAATTATCATTTCCTGAGCAGAGAATGAAAAATAAAAACAAAATCAAAAAGGCTTGGCTAACTTTAGGAATTCGTATTTCTGCCAAGAATCTGAGAAGCCTACATTACATTGAAAAATTCACCGCTAGTACACACTTTAATCAGTACTACAATAAATTCAGAAGCATCTATAGAAAAGTTGTAAAAGCAGCAAAAAGTTGCTACTACCATGATAGAATCTGCAACAGTAAGGATACCATCAAAGAAACATGGCGATTAGTGAATGAGTTTCGGGGCAAAACTCCCACTCTGGCAAATAATATCACCTTGGATGCCAACACTCTGAATGAATTCTATTGCTCCATAGCAGAGAGACTGTCAAATAATATAGATAATGCACCAGATCCATTATTATTTATGAATGACATTAATATTGATGAAACATTTATTTTATATGAAATCAATCTAATAGAGCTGATAGATACAATAAAGCAGATCAAAAATAAAACTTCTTGTGGCATCGATAACATATCGATAAGAATTTTTGAGAATATGCCAATCTTTACTCTAGAGTTACTAGTCAAACTTATTAATGACTCCTTTGCCAAGGAAACCTACCCACAATTCTTAAAAGCAAATGTCGTGATTCACAAAGGGGGTGACACCTCAGATCCCTCAAACTTTCGACCCATCTTGCTTATTCCAACCCTTGTAAAATTATAGAAAAATTGGTAAAAATTAGGTTGATGAATTTCATATCTGCCAACAAAATTCTAAATCCTCAACAATTTGGCTTTCAATCCATAAAGAGTACAGGGGATGCAATTTTCCATCTGCTAAAAAGACTTTACTCTGAGTTGAACCTGAAAAAGAAATGCGCAGCAGTCTTCTGTGACTTGTCGAAAGCTTTCGATTGTGTGAACCACGAAATTCTGCTACGCAAACTCCAACACTATGGTTTCAGAAATCAAAGCCTCAACTGGATGAAATCATATCTGAGTCAACGAACCCAAGTTGTGAGAACTGACACACTATCAGATATTGTCTCTGTTAGACACGGAGTACCCCAAGGCTCGGTACCGGGGCCAGTATTGTTTTTGTTTTATTTTAATGATCTAGCTTATATTGATTCTGAGGGAACGTTCACAATTTTTGCAGATGATACAACCATCCTGTGGCATGACACTAATGAAAATGATCTTCAAAACAAAGTAGCACAAGATATTCTTAAAGTGAGAGAGTGGTGCAACTCTAATCTGCTATCCTTCAATATAGAAAAAACCAATCTGATATCATTCAATTGCAACTTGTCAGGCATTCCGATGGGTAATGATATTATACCAAACAAAAAACTAAATAAATTTTTTGGAATCAATCTGGACAGCAACCTCAATTTCAATAACCATATTAATTTGCTGAGCAAAAAAATAGCTTCGGTATGTTATGCTTTACGAACGGTGTCAAATAAATTGGGTATTGTAACTGTAAAAATTGTGTACCACGCTGTGGTTGAATCGCATCTAAGATATGGCATATCATTCTGGGGCACCTGCAACCAACAACATTTCAATACAGTCTTCATTCTCCATTCTTCTGTGCAAAGTTGGGCCTAGAGAGTCTTGTAAACCCTTGTTCAAGGAGCAAAAATTACTAACACTTTCTTCTTTATTCATACTCGAAACTGTGTGCCTAGTACATAAGAACAAATCATCTTGCGATGTTGTTGTTGGTTTCACTCGCCAAAGCGACAAATTAAGACTGCCTATTCCATCATCAAATTTGATTAAAAACTCATTGATCTATAATGCAGCTAAAATATATAACCATCTACCGACCAGTTTCAAAGATATCCAATCACCTTATCAGTTCAGGAAATCTGTAAAGCAAGTTCTCATTGACCAGGTGTTTTATAGTGTTCAAGAGTACTTTGATAAAGATATGGATGGAATTCTGAAATAAAATTATTCCCTGTTCAAGCACTGCTTATGTTGATTTTAATAGCTTCTGCAATTTTGAAAACAGTGTCTGTTTATCTCATTTCATTGACTTTATTGACTTCCTTATTTACCTGTTAATGTCTGACTATTCGTTCATTTAGGATGCATATAAATATGTATGTGTGTGGTATTTATGTGCGTTTATATATGCATTTTCATTTATTTATCTGTGATTGTTTTAGCTGTGCACTAAAAATCGTAACCATATGTCAGTATGACACATACATTAACCAATCTATATGTATAATGTATAGTTATTATAGTGAATCTCATTTATACATGATTAGCAGACCGCAAGGTTTGGCTATATATCTACAGGGTCAAGACGCTTGTTACAGCAGATATGATAAAGAGATCCATCAAGGAAAAGGATACATTTAAAAACGAGACTGTTGGAGTTCAAGAATTACCCTCAGACCCTGGCAGGCTCAAAAGGTTTGTTGTCACAAAACCACTAGATCACAAAGACAAAATGTGCAATTCCAATTTTTGGCCTTGTAAGGTAGGAATAAAAAGATTTGATTTTCAAAAACATGGGGACTTCCTGAAGTCCACAAAAATGTTTTCTAACTTCTTCAAGTGTCAGTCAAAACGATTTAGAAATTGAAAAGGCTTCAACAAAATTACTGCACCTAAACTTACAGAATCTAAAAAACAAAGTTATACCAACACAAGTACTCTTAGATGAAATCAACCCAAAGATATTCTGTGTCACGGAACATTGGTGTCTGCCTGAAGAAATAAAGTTTGCAAAGTTTATACTTTGGACAATAAAGCATATTTGATTTGATTTGATTTGATGTCTAAGGGCAAGCGCACGCTACAGACTGTTTATCGGCCGATAGTTTAGTTGGATGCTTATTAGTATAGAATCATAATGTGAGCACGCACATCTAAGCGATTTCAGTCGACCGACTGAATAATCAGAAAAAAGTTGGATAGGCTTCCCAATTCTGATTCAATTACAGAGTTTGAAAACTATCAGCCGAGTTCTAATCAGACTGTGTGTTTATGAGAGTGCGCAGACTCACCAACTAGACAGTCGGTGCCTGCAGACTCCTACATTCCACTGTTGATATCTGATATCAAATATTATCTAGTACCTACTTTATCTTTGAATATAGTTGCTTTTTCATTACATTTTTTTTTCATAATTATGTCGAATATGGCCGAATGTTCAGTAGAAAATTTAATTGCAATTATTGTTTCAGCATGGGGTGAAATGGACGCTGCAGACAGAAGAAAACTAGCCTTCCTTGATAACATTCTTCAATACTTTCAATACAACGCGTCAAAATATTGTGTACATCAACAACTGTTCAGACTTTTCAGTTGGTGGTTTGCGCACCCGCACCGAAGTGAACAGTTTTGTTTGAGTAGTGCGCCCCCTCCCAACTCAATCAGACTAAACTATCAGCCGATAAAAAGTCTGTAGTGTGCACTTGTTCTAAAAGACCCGAATTTCATAAAAACGATGATAGACAATGTAGCAAGTGCAGTGATAAAAAGCATCGGAAAGAAGTTCAGCCAAATTGAACAAAAAATCACCCAACTACAGGATGATCCAAATAGTATGAATAAAGAAATGGAAAACATGAGAAACAAAAGTGAGAATGATATTGACAAACTTATACAACAAAATGAATTGCTGAAAAAATCTAAAGAAATGAACTTTAAACGTTCAAGCCAGTCTCAGATATACCTGCACAGTAGGTTGAATGGACTGACGCCTATCAGAAAACAATTGTCGGATATAATCCAACGCCCTTCGTGGTATTAACCAGGGAAGCAGTTGTTTTCTGATAGGCGTCAGTCCATTCAACCTACTGTTGAACGTTTAAAGTTCATTTCTTTAGACTTGTTTACTGTCAGTCTTCAAGCATAGCCCACTGACTAAATATAAAGTTTTTCTTCCTTATTCAGAGGAATCGGGCAAATTTAGGATATGCAGTTGGTTAGTACCTTGTCCACGAGATGGAGTGACATTTTTTTATTTTGCTCCAACTTAGGAAGTGGAATGACATACTCTGAAAGAATTACGATTTCCAATTATGGAATATCATTGACTTTAGGTCGATGATGGTCTTTATCTTGCACTGATGAGTGGCTAATGAGCTCGAAACCGGTCTGCAAGTGTGCCCGAACCAAAATTGAAAGCCCACCCTTTCAGTTGTATTGCCAATTGCATATGCAGGAAATTTTCTGTGAAGATTCCTCCACTGACGCCTGTCGGATATAATCCAACGCCCTTCGTGGTATTAGCCAGGGGAGTAGTTGTTTTCTGATAGGCGTCAGTTCATTCAACCTACTGTGTAGGTATATCTGAGACTAGCTTGAAGTTCATTTCTTTAGATTCGTTTACTGCCAGTCTTCAAGCATAGCCCACTGACTAATAAGAATAAATTGCTGAAGAAAAAAGTTGACCACACAGATCAAGAACAACGAAGGAAGAGAGAATGTTCAATGTTGAAAAAAGAAATAAAGAAAAATGGCAATCAACATATAGTTCTGTGCTATGGGGTGGGGAAAAAAGAAGGTGGAGGCAAACCAAGAGAAATATTTTTGGAATTGAAAGATTTTGAAAAGGAGCAGGAGATATATAAAAAGAAAAAATCACTGAAAGGTACTAGAATAGTGATTCGAGAAGATCTAACAAGCAATAGAGTCAATTTACTGGCTTGTACAGTTGAAAAGACATCACTGCAAAATGTATGGACAAATGCTGGTAAAATTTATGTTAATGTTCAAAACAAAGTTACCATAATAAGAACCAGAGAAGAAATTGATAAACTCTTCCAATTCCTAATTGGAAAGCTGTAACATATTGTCATCCATAATGTTGTTACATGGTTATATTTTTACTAATTAGGTATTCGATATATTTTCTCTAATCTTCAATTGTATAAAAAAATATATCTCATAAACATGGTGATAATTTATACGATCACTATTACTATTGATTTGATTTCGTAATATTTACTTGGTATACGCACCTTAATTTTATGCATATAGGAACGAATTCTACCGATAGATTTCTTAGAGATTTTAGATGAGAAGGAAGAAATCAAAACGGAAATTGAGGTTGAAGGAGGGGGAGTGAGAGGTATTGGAATAATACATTTTAATATAAGTATCAAAAAGCACTATGTTGAATTACTAGTGTACTTAGAGTCTGGAAAACGCATTCTCGATGTAGTAGTCTTGTCGGAAACATGAAATATTGAAGACGTGAAAACATTTACCATCGCAAATTACAATATATTTTATAATGATTCTAAAGTTAATCAAATGATGGAATCATCATTTATGTGGAAAATAATATCATTATGAATACTGAAATTATCCCACTATCTGAAACATACTTCTGAGTGTGATCTTTGGAAGCAGTGGTGTCTCAATTTGCCCAACTTCGTCATACAGACCCCCATCTGTAAACGTACTAACATATTTGGACAATATAGAACAGTTGTTTTGCAAACTCTAGCATAAAAAATATATTGAGATTTTCATGGGCGATATTAACATTAATCTGAAGGACACCCTTATATAAAACACAGTAAGATATTTAAACATCCTAACTGAACACGATTTCAAATAAAATCATGAGCCTACTAGAATAACGGAGGGATCAAGTACTGATATTGACCACATCTTTATTAGGAAAGAAAATTTTAATAGAAACGAAATTCAAGTAAAACCAAAAATAATTCTAGCTGACATGACAGATTATTACCCTGTATTTTCATTCATAAACGAAAGGAAAAAAAATAATATACACAAAAAGTGACATCACTAGGAGAACTGATTACATGAAGCTAAATTTATTCTTAGAACAAGAGGATTGGGTGAGTATTCTGAACTGCGAAGAAGCACAATTTGCATATGATCTTTTCATCAATAAATTCAAACAATGCTTAGATAGGGTAACTAAAACAATCACATTAGGTAAAAACAAGAATAATCATATTGAACCTTGGATTACCACGAAACTCATAGATTCTATGAATTACCGGGATTATTTTAAGAAAACATGGAATAACACCAAAACAATTGAAGCAGAAATTAAATACAAGAATTATAAAACAAATTGACCAGACTAATCAGGCAAACAAAAAATCAATATTACAGAAATAAACGGTGATTGTGAAAAAACTTGGAAAATTATTAAAGATATTTCAGATGAAAACAGTACTAAAAACAATGTACAACACATAACAATCACAAAATCAAATGGTGAAAAAATGTGTGAAAAGGGTGAAAAAATTAAAACTGTTCAATGAATATTTCATAAACATTGGGCAGGACATGTTGAAAAAATCCCTGGAGTAGATTTGCCAAACGGTTTCTGAAAAACACATCTATAAATTCTACTGTATACTTAGAACCTACGAATGAAAATGAGATAATTATCTTGATTGCAAATCTCAAAAATAACTGCTCCCCAGGACCTGATTGAATAACTGCTAAACTTATAAAACATTCTCACACATAGATCATAGGACCCTTGGTACATATTATAAATTTATCGTTTCAAACAGGAGCCGTGCCGCGACAAAGGAAATAATCAATCGTAACACCAGTCTATAAAACGGGTAAAACAAATCAATCAAACAACTACAAGCCGATCTCTGTCATTACTGAATTTGCAAAGATTTTTTTGAACAATGCATCAAAAAAAGATTATTATCATTCTTTGATGAACATTCCATCATAACTAAACATCGGTATGGCTTTCTGAATAAATTATGCACTGAAAATGCTATTATGGACCTTGTTGAGAAGGCTGTCGATGCATTGGACAAGTCGAGGAAGTGTTTAACCGTACTCCTCAATTTGCCCAAAGCAGTTGACACGGTATTCCACAATCTACTAATAGAAAAATTATATACATATGGAGTGCGAGATGTGCGACACTAGATGTCGTAAAGAACTACTTAGCAAATAGATTACAGAGAGTTAAAATTGCTGAACAGTGGAGTACCCCACAAAAAGTCACTATTGGCGTTCCTCAGGGAACTGTTCTTGGATCGACTTTTGTGGTCACCTCATCTACTATGCTGATAACACAGCTATTGTATACACAGGAGAATCATGGGAAGATGTCTATAAACTTGCTGAAGACGGGCTCCAAAAAATTAGGACATGACTTGATTATAATCTACTGACCTTGAACGTTAGTGAGACGAAATTTATGACATTTCATCTGCGAACCAGTGATCAGCCACACAGAACAAAACTAAAAATAAAAAGTTTGAGATGCGACTCAAATCAACCATGTGCATGTGATATAATAGAAATGACTTCAACTATCAGATACTTGGGTGTTAGGCTGGACCAGCATTTCAGGTGGGATGAACACATGAGTCAAGTCACAAAAAGACTGAGATAGCTCATTTACAGCTTATATAAACTACGAGATATTCTAGATAGGAAGCATTTGAGAATGTGATATACATCTTTAGCCGAGTCGGTATTACGGTACTGTATAATAGCTTGGGGTGGAACATTACATAGTACAATGACTTGCATGCAAACAGTGCAAAACACTTTATCTAAAATAATATTTAAGAAACACAGATTACATGCAAGTGATTCTCTATATAGTGATACCAAATTACTAAACATCAGATTTTTATATACTTTCCAAAGCCCGACATGGATTCATTCAAACATTGAAAAATATTACCAATGTGGATCCAAAGTAAGTAGATTCACTGAAAAATCACAACTACCATTGTTTCGCAAGACTCACACTCAGAGATTTGTTTTCTTTTTTCTTTTAAAACAATATGCAAGTCTGAAAAATGTCAACACTCTTCCCAAATAAAAAAAAAATTGAAATAATATTTCGCTGAAAATGCAAGAATGTTCAATAATATCTTTTGAATCCCTTAGTACAAAACTGACACAAATTTAACATATCATACGAAAATTCCAAAGAGTATTAATTCATAAAATACCCGCTCACACTCCTTTCTTCAGTCCATTGCATTCACCTTCTCTATCCACTATATTATATAACCTATAATATGAAAACTATAGTCGAAAGTATTCATTCAAATTGAGAGAATAGGCACAATACAAGCATATTCTATGCTTACGTGTAATTCTCGACTTTTTGATGAACTCAAAATAGCACTTTAAATAGTTATTCATATAAAGTAATTATTTAACTTGTACTATTTGCTGGTAATAATATACGTCTGGTCTGTTGTTAGAAGTCAGACGTCAAAATTATTTAGTAAATAAAGTTGTGTGTAAAACGAAAATATACTCGGTTGGGAGTTGATTTTTTTATTTTTTATTTCCAAAAACAGCCCACAAGTCACATGAATTGAAATGTTCAACTGGAACATCTGAATGGAATGAATCCAACCAAAATCCTTCTCTCACACTAGAACTGCAACAGTCTTCTAGAGGCAACAAATCAAATTAGCTTGATTATCCGAAGGTACAAAAATTTGCACCTAGCTCAAATTTGGTAGGATTGTTCAAACACCATCATAAATAAAATTTAAAAATTATAATGTTACAATATCTATGTACTTCTCATCTGTAAATAGTACTATATGTGCAGTATCTCATGTTTTAGGCTCTTCTAGTATCAGTTTTTCGAATTGCTATAATTTTGAAATAGCGTCGTTCTGTAAAATAATTTGTTACCAATAAATATTATATGTCGGGATGTTTTGGCTAAGAAGCTTCTTCCATCGATTATAAAGGCTGAATTTCGAAAGAGTTTTGAACTAGTGACTTGAGTGTATATGAACATGGTGCTCCACTTAAATCGACGGATTTTAATAATTAATAACCTTTTCCTGTTGTCAGCAAGAACAAAATTGAAGCACTAGGTTATGTGGGTCTTCATCTGAAACGAAACACTGTTCTTAATTTTTTCCAATGACCAATATCACACGATGTTATTAGGTATATAGTTATTGGGAGGCTAGTCAAATAAAACTGCCAAATTATACTTAATTACAAGACTTCTAAAATCAATGTGATCTGGTTCTTCTTGAATACTGCATTTAATTTTTGGCGACAGCAAATATATATTAGAGGAAGCAATTTGATTTTATAACAGTTATTTTATGGTTTTGGAATTGTAGTAAATATACCATACTGTGAATTAGATGGGAAATTATTATCATAAAAGTGACAATATTGCAATGAAAACAAAATTGTGTTTGAAATCATTCCAATAAAATGATTTCATGACGATTTTATAACAGATTTTCAATTTCATTTTATAAACGTTTCTATGACAAATTTATGAAACCCTTTTACTGCTTACAACTGTATTATGTTCACGGATTGTCTTATATAATCAATTAGCATTTTGAAAGTAATTATAAAATACCAACAAAATAGAACTGTTGCAGCACCATGAAATCATAAAACAATTTTGCTGATTGGGCGACTTTCTCGATGAAGAAATTTGAAAGAGATCAAAAAGATTGTGCTACGATCACATTAAACTGACACTTGACTCTGTGCGCTTGATATTACAACTAGGTTTTCCAGTTTTCAATATTAATTTCTATTAACTAAATGAAACATTACTTCGAAAATGCTCCAGATCACCCATAATCGCTTTGAACAAATCATGTCTTACTGTAAGGAACATGCTATCGTTAACTTCAAAATGTTATTCAATCTTTCCCCCCCTTCGAAAATTCAAAAAAAATCAAAGCCTGTATCAAAAATAATATTTTTCTTTTTTTAGAACAAAACACAAGCACTACAGAAAACTCCTTGAGGCGATCTCAGAATGGTGCCTGTGCGAAAGTAGCGATTTACATTAGATTTGAATTGCTGGAGATTAAATCCATTTAGAAAAACATTCTCAGGAAGTTTATTCCATTTAAACGCAGTGCTCCAGATGAAAGAGTTCTCATACAGTGAAGTTCGAGGTGTTCTGACTTGAACCTCAAAACGATGAGCAGCAACAGTCCGTCGCGTATTTCTGATATGTACCGCTCTTGGTGGAATCAAATGTGCCAAGTAACTTGAACACTTCCCGTGAAAGTATCTATAGAAGAGAGACAAATCTCCAACTACAAGCTTGAGAGCCTGGAACAGACTATCAAGGTTACACGTGATGTTCGCGTCTTCAATCAGGCGGATGGATCTTTTTTTGATGAAATCAAGCAACTTCAGGATATGTTTGTGGGCAGAGCTCCATACACGATAACTATACTGGTGAACATTGTATTTACAAAATTTCTGTCATGATCAAAACTAGGTATGGTGCCACACATTTTCGAATATCAGAAAAGCGTCATGCTCAGATCTTTGATTAAGGTACTCAATATTTATTGTTATAATTCATCGTCGAACTATCTCTGAACTTTGAACCTCCTCATTTCGCTACTAATGAACTCCATAGTTTCGTAGAGATATTCCATATCCATGAACAGCTCGAATTGTGATAAATTATTTTTGAAGTTTCCTCAACAAAACTTTCCTAGACTTCATTCAATTATCAAACAATGGATACCCCATTTAACAGTCCGGGAGTGTTTCAGATACAGTACCGACAGTCGCACATATTTCGTGATGTCACACTGGCGTTCGACAAACGCTTAGTTTCAAAGTCGCGTATCTCGATAACGATAAATGTTATCGATTTGAAATTTTTGCCATTGCATTAAGGATGATAAGTACTACCAAAATATGTGAGAAATGCACAAAATCGAATTTGACTGAACAACCATATTCATTCACAAAAGATTCTGCTATTTTGACTATTTTTTGTTGCGAATTCGCAATTCAACACAATTTAATTTTGGTTAACACACAACAAAAAGGCGTGACGCAGACAAAGCATTCAATAGAATATAGTTTCCACATTTCCAAAATGGTCTTGTTCCGATATTCATTTCGTCTTTGTTGGATCCATTCGAACAACAGAGAATACGATTTTCCGCTGAATTTCAAAGGATATATCGGGAAATTAATTTCCAGGACGGAATAGTACTTCAATAAACGGAGAGTTTTATATCCTGGCAGTGAAAAGCAATTTTCGTTTGTTTCGATAATAAATAAAAACTGAATGCAAATAAAAAGCCCTTTTGAGTTTATCCGAACATTATTCGCTTTAAAAAAATTAGATGCATCTTTTGGTATGCTGTGCGGAGTTTCTCGCTGATGAAACTTTTTTGTAGCAAAGCATATTTTACATATATTGTGTTCATTTCATGTATTCGAAGCGCACAAAAACGCAAGACGTGTTTCGCTATACAATAGCTTCTTCAGACGTGTCTACACCATGCCTGAAAAACAGTGAAACTGTTCAGTGAAAATCTTGAATACGTTATGGATTTTCGTCAAGTATTGGCCGATTCAGTCACATACAATTTCATATTATTGATTCATAATGAGTCTGAAACGCTTGACGTGGGGATGAACTAGAATATGGCGAATTGAATTTATTTTGAAAACTTGGAACGAAGTTAGTTTTCAACTGCATTCGTTGCATAATGCCTTGCTAGCATGGTTCAAGTGGTACGTTCTAATATTCACATCTCCCGAGTAGGGGAGACAGGGTATGGTTGTCTCACGGATTGGGGAATAGGGGGAATGTCAAAAATGCTATTTTTCGTTTTTTTCGAATGAAATTGTTATTTCAAGGATATCGCATTTTCTTGGGAATATTGCACCTAAATGTTCCCTGCATTATGCATTATGGAGAGCAGTGCCGTCCTGTTGTATTATTACACCTATAATGGATATTTCTATTAGACCAACTTTTGTTGGTCTAGTTAGACCAACTTTTGTTGGTGAATTTTGATTCGTCCGTTCATATTATTTTTTTACAAATATTATCAACTTCCCTAATTCTACGTCTCAACCACAATCGTGCTCTCCTTTCGTAATATCTTCCATTGACGTAATGAACTTTGCGTTTCCTGTAGTATTTATATTGTTTTTTTTTTTCAAATTAGTTCTGGTGGATTTAACGGAAATCACCATTCCGTGGGTAATTTCTCATAAAGAACACTCTTGATTATCATAATTTCTGTAACTGGCTAATCCTAAATCAAAAAGAAAAATATGTGTTCACTGTCTAAATTTTCATGTGGTACCCATAACCATAATTTGATTCATCAAACTTCCAGTTACCACACATTTTCTTGTTTTCTTTCGATCAAATGCACCATGGTCCCTCAAATTTCTTTTTAATCGTCTAAACATTTGGATGTTCGGAATACGACAATTCGGGTATAGCTCAACATACATATTCCTTGCCAAAAAAAATTTTTTTATTTGATGTTGCATAACTGAATAGCATGTCAGTCCTTTCATCATTTGAATACACCTTTGATATGTTCATAAACGTCTGACAGTTCTCAACTTATATCAACAACGCATTAATTTTTCCTGCCATCTAAACCAAGCACAGCCTATACGTTTAAGATGGTCAATGAATTGAGATGCTATTTGATCATACCAAACTACACAAAAATCGAATTATGAAAGTTTTATAAATTGTAATTGATTAGGGGGAAATAAGCCTTGAAAGACGGATAACGGCAATACAAAAATTTCCAAAACAAAAAAGGGCGAATTTTCATTGTGTTAGGATACCTACCTGTCGAATGTATTTGGTTGTCTGAATTATATTCTGAAGAAATCGAAACACAAAAGAAGTAACGACAGGAACGTAATTTAAAATTGTTGTCACTGATGATGGTCGTTATTTCAAATGAAACGCTATGAAAATATCAAGTATAATATACCCTTGGATTGTAGATTTATTGCTCCATCAATATCTGTAATAAAAAGACAGGTCCATATTAAAAAAAAAAGTTGATGGTGGCCATGTTGACACGAAACCTTTCATCGAATACTTATTATCACATCGTGTACTCTTCGACTACTATAACATTTTCTTTTTCCATTTTTTTATAGTCTCCGAAATAACAATTCCATTCCAAAAACATTTTTGGTTTTCCCCGTATAACTCGAGAGGGGCGAGATGACAGTTACCTTTTTTTCCATTTTATCGTCTTTGTAACTGTTACCACATGATGAAAGAAACAGCCTGTATATCATTTCATGAATTTTTGATGTGACATATATGTGGTTCATGAATGAATATCGATTCAGAATTAGTTCAGGTTATATTTTGAAATGCGTTTTGGGGCTGGTTGTCTCAACTTGACGGGGGCTGGTAGTCACATGTGACAACCAACACCATATTATTATATGTGTGCTGCATTTTTTGATGGCTGTTTAGCTTCTGCTACATACACTTTTGTTTGTTTTAGAAAAAAATCATAGGAATGTCATGGCATCGAATGAGAAACTCTGATCGACTAGTATTACACGCAGTGATACTGCGTGCTACAAAAAAAGTGATTAATTATTATCGCACTCTGACAGGGTTTTGTAAAAAAATTACTGTCGAAGAGATAAGCAACACGGTGTTATCGATATCATCAACAAAAATTCGTTGTCGAAGGTATAGGCAAATCTTCACCGACAAATAGAAGAAAGAATTAGAAAGATAAAGATAAAGAGTTAAATTTGCCAGGTTACATTTGTCTTACCAGACTACCAGGTTACATTTACCATAATCATAATATCAAAAATTCACTGAATTTTAAACAGACTAAATATAATTCTGCTAGGATGAGTATTTTTACTTTACAAGCATTGCGCCCTGATGGATACTTTTGGGGCAAATATGTTTTTTCCAACAAATGAGACACTATTTTTCTCTTTTTAGATATAATCAATTACGTATATTATTTCACTTTCAATGAAATTATTCATTTGAATGTTTTTCATACCCCTCAACTACCTATGTGACTACTTGCCCCAGATACTATGACAACCATCCCCGGCCAGAGGTTGAAAGTCACACTTTTTCTTTTCCATTGGAATTGTAATATTTTCTCTATGGATGATGTTGGAGAATAAAAGAATATTTTTTTTTCAAATGAGTATGAAAACACTATATATTGATAAAAAAAGTATCATTGATGATTTAAAAAAGGACACTAAAAATGCAAAAGACAAAAAATGCGACTTTTCAAAAACTATAGTGAATTAAAATTTTTCTCAAAAAAACTTCATTTATTTACCAATTTCTATTTTGTCTCATTCAAAGTAGTCCCCCCCAGATAAAATACACTTGTGGCAGCGTTTTTTTTTATCCTCAAAGTAGTTCTTGCTGCCACACGTTTCTTTCCCAAAATTTCCGAAATAATTGCATGACATGAACCAACCGATATTTCGACATCCTCAGCAACTTTTCTAATAGTGATTCAAGGATTCTCCATAAGAATTTTATCCAGTTCCCCAATATTTTCATCGGTTATTGATGTGCTGAGGCGTCTAGGGCGATCGCCTTCTTTCACATTTCCTCGATCGTATCTGAAAAGCTTGTACCACTTGTAAACATTTTTCTGGCTCCAAGTACAACCACTATATGCCACTGTCAACATTCCAAATGTTTTTGAGCAGTTATTTTCTTTTTTTACACAATATTTGATGCAAAATATCTAACTTATTTTTTAATTGAACCTTTTTTATGCCCCATGACTCGGGGAGTAAACTTGTGTATGCGTGACGAGAGCGTTACAAAAAGTGTTATCGGGCCGGGCGAATGGAAGTTGAGAGGGGTATAAGTTAGTGAAGATAAAAAGAGAGAGACAGAGAGTTACATATATTATTCTAGAGGCAAGAGAGAGAGAGAGATAGAATTAGACAAAATACGTTGCCACTAATTCCAGCAAAAAATTTCAATGTTAATTTCGCGTCCGAAAATGGATAACTCTTGTTAAACTTTCTAGAAGATGAAATAAAACTACAAATGAAAAATAACCGAAATGAGCGAGATCTGGAAAATAATTCTGGGGATAGAGGTGATGTTACATTCCATAAAAAGAAGTATAAAAAAACTTACTAGTATAATTTTAAATGGGATGATGTGAGTAAAAATAAAAAATGTGTATTACTACTCTCAACGAGTTCTCAGACTGGTTGAAAAATAGGGAAAGTGAACCATACTGCAAACCATGCAATCTCATTTTAGAGGGAAGTCAGAGTCACATTGTTCGTCACAGCAAGACTAGAAAGCATATAGTCAAGATGAGTTTTTTGAAAAGATCCCAGAATATTCAAGTTGTAATGGAAAACCTTCCTTCAACAAAACTGGCTACAACTGTGCAAGAAAGTGAACTGAAGTTATGCATGTTTTTGTCAGAGCATAATCTTCTGCATTGTTCATTCGAAAAATTATTGATTGTTTTTCATTTATTTTTGTGATGTAGGTACAAATGAAAAATTTTTAGTCCCAGAATATTTTTTTTGCCTTTCATATTCAATATCACACAGAAACAGAACTTTGTAGAACTGTGTCAGAAGGAAAATTATCAAATATATTTCTTCCGATTTGAAAATCATAATATCCATAGGAATTCTAGAATCTAGCTACTTGAAAACGTATCTAGTATTGTTCATCCTATTGTGACAGAAACCTAATTGAAACAAAATACATTTGCAATCGTGAAAGAGCAATTCAAAGAAGACAAAAGACACATTTTTATCAAATGTTCTGATTACGATCTTTCTCTTAAGGCACATTTCTTAGTTTCCAGCAAATTTTTTACTCCATATATTTTCCGAATTCAAAGGGATAACATTATTACACGTTTGGCAATACTGGCATTTGGTCTGAAACGACTTATGCGCATGTGCCATGCCTAGACTTGCGCGGTAATTCTGGGAACTATTTTCTTGTAAATTTCGGTACTTTTTGTATTGACGTTGCGGCAGACAACAACACAAGACAACAATTGTGCAGTTCTCGCTAGATACCTCTAATTTTCATTCGAAAACATATGAATCTCACACCATAAGCCTATCGTCTCGGTCTCTCAATCAAACACAGTAAGTACTGATGTAACCGATAATGAAAATAATGAAAATGAAAAAAGGGCGCGAAGTTCAGCCGAGGCTGTTTCACAACTTAACCTGGGGGATAGCATATTTTATATAGAAATATAAAAATAATTACCTAGTATACATTGGTAAGTGAGTAGTTCATGAATCTTTGTGAGACTAAGAAAAAACAAAACATACACAAAAGGGAAACAAAGGGAAAACCATATGAGCAAGGCATAACATGAATTTATTATCTATCCAGAAGACTTCAGATATGTTATAAACTTTTTCTTGAAATTATATATGGAGTAGTGTCTGAATTCACTGGGCAGAGCATTATATTGTTTGATAGAGTTGTAAATAAAAATACGAGAAAAGCAGGCAAGTGTGACGGTTTCGTGTTCTCGAATTATGCTGTGAATTGAAAGTTTTATATCTTTCATAAATATAATTTGGCTTTTTGTAAATGAGGAATTTAAGTGTATTGATGAGTAGGTGGAGCTGCCAGGTTTAAGCAATCGGTAAGCAACCTGACTCCTCGAACTTGTGGGATATATGATCGAATTTTCTCACACCATAAGAAAGACGAATGCAATTGTTTTGTATTTTTTGTAAGCGGTTGTACTGTAGTTTTAGGGCACGTTGGACTAATGGAAAATTCGCAATATCTAAGTTATCTAAGTTATCTCGAGAATCAGGAATCTGTTTAAAAATCTGTTTAAAAAATCTGTTTTTCCGTTAACCAGCTGTCGCACCCCTACGAACGACAACCCTCAGAAGTCGAAACTTGTGCGAGCTAAGGATTAACGAGGTCTTACGTGTGATTCCTAACACGAATCAGTCGAACAAATGTTTTCGGGATCCTTCAGGATCCACAAAGTTCATCCATATAAGATTAGACTAGTTCATGAATTGAACGAAGATGATTTCCATAGACCAAAGATGAGTTCCATATCGAGTTTTTTGAAAGTGTCACTAAACGGATCAACTTGCATCAGAATTTCTTGTATAAAATTTGTTTTCCGAATGAATGTACGTCCAGTTTGAATGGAGTGATAAGAATCCCCATTTATACCGCCAAGTTCATAACCACCAACCTCAAAAACTGAATGTTTGGGCAAAAATTTCAGGTGACCTTTTTCTTCTATGATAATCCAATAATACAATCGCCAAATATTCCAGCCCAAACTTTAAACTTTTGCGGGTATTGCGAATGTAATTGGTGAAACACTCTTGGATTACAATCTGGCCGACAATTATGTCGATTGACAATCCCGTTGAGATAAATATTGCATTCATCCAAAAAACAAATGTTGAAAACGAAATTTGGATCTTGTTTAGCATTTTTACTCATGATTTCACATCACGATCAAAGTATTTTTCGTTTAGTTCCTGAACCAGTTTGATTTCATATGGATGGAATCTGTTAGCTTTCAAAATTCGTCCGACGCCGACGGTACGTCGACTTACTCCAGATAATTCGGCAAGCGTTCGCGTACTAAGAGTTGAATCCGCAACCTGTTCTGAAACGGCTACCTCCACCACTTCCCTTATTACTGGGTTTTCAATTTGATGTTCTTTATTTGCCACAGATCCCGTTTGTCGAAATTTCGAAATCATTTCCAAAACGTATTTAGGATTCGAGTTTTTGTTTGGGTGTTGCTCATTGAAAATTCTACTGGCTGTGGGGAGGGGAGATATGACGGTTAAGGTTTTGATAGAAAAATTTTTCTCAAATAACATGTGTTTTGAAGATATTTGATCTGTTTCGTTTTCGTTGTCCAACCCTGTATAAAGTTCACCAATACAATTTTTACATTTTTTCAGATCGGAGAAACTGAAAATATCGGAAATAGCTCAATGAACTGTATAATAAAAAGAATATGCGAAATGTATAGTGAAAATTCATTGTGATTGGATAAAATGTGTAAAGTCACCATTTATGGAAGTTTAACTTGGAATTAACATGTACTATTCAAAATTGAATCGAAAATTCGATATGAATTTTTGCATTGAAACTTTCCTTCATTTTTTTGTTGCAAAGAAATTTTTTTACTCTTTCTTTTATACATCTGAGTTGCCCTGTATTTCAAATGGACTATCCCCCGATCAATCTTTCTTTCAATAGTTAGTGCCCTCCACCCTCAGTTTTGGAAACAAACCAACACGATGGGAAAAATTCTTGAATACTCCGGGCTACAGATCCTGTAAATCATTTCGCATTTTATTGTAGACTGTATGTCTTTATTCTGCAATAATGCCCTTCTTCAAAAGAAAGAGTTGTCAAAAAGTGTATTTCAAGGTATATATGTTGAACTTGAAGCGATGACTAGAGGTATTTTACCGCGTACTTCTCACAAATACCGCGCTCGATGGAATCAAGCAGGCTTATAGTCAGAACTTTCCGAGAAAGTATATTTAGAAGAGAGGCCAGGCCCAATATTCCTTCGATATTTCAGGCTATCAGATATATTCGGGACATCTGAATAAAATCTAGCAGTTTCAGAGTATTTTCAAGAACTAAGTTCCTTACATGTGAGCAAAGTAGATAGGTATATAAAAGTTCATGTACTTCATTCAACTTTTCAAACACTATTTCAATTATTGCTTTTGTTGCTACGAGAAATATTATTGAGAAATGTCAATTTATCTGTCATTTTAATAACTGTCACGGAATGAGCCTTTTTCTTGAGAATAGTACAGCGAACGTGTCACGAGAGGCAGCACTAGTAGTAGAGACAAACATAAACTATTCACATGTAAAACAGTGTTATTTACGTAATATTAATTTATTATTTAAAAATATAAATCTGACATAAAAAATCATTTTGTGCTAGTATAATGCCAACAAAGCATTGCTGTTTGCGAATTGTATGTCTGATAATCGATATCCGGAAGAAAACGTGGTTTCATACCATTTATAAAACCTCATATTAATGAGGTTAGATGTAAAAAATGGATACACGCTTCGAGAGTGAATTTAACATTGCAAAAAATAATTAAATATTCATATGTATGCTCTAAACATGAAATGAATAGTAAATTTTTCAAAGTTAATTACCATTTATTAGAATGAGATATAACCTCAATGGTTCATCAAATTATATTTATTTATTATATTTAATGGAATTTATTTCATTACCATCTATATTTGATTCATATTTCACTCGGAAATAAATCTGAAATTCATAATTATTTTAAATTTCTTTTATTAATCTACCGCTACTCTTTTACTAGAGTCTGTATATTAACCTGTCTATCAATTCACTTTTTTTCCAGTTTCTTTCAAATTACGGCAAGCCAACGTTTTAATGTTACAACATTGTTATCCTTTACAGTTGCAAATTTTAGTTTTGCCCCAGAAACATTTTCTTCTGTTAAAAACATTATTTTTGAATTGTATTTTACCATATATTTATATGAGGATTAGGCAGTGTTTGTCCCTACCGAACTACTATCGCTGTTAGTGAGTGATTTTTCGTACTTCAGGAAAAAGGTTCATTGAATATATTATGAATCAAAAATGATGTTCATTGGGCTCATTTAACAAAGGACGTTACAAGTATTGCATCTTTCCTAAATGCAAGAATTCTTCGGTAAATGCACCAGACAAAATTTTTATTTTACTGTTACGAAAGTTATGGCAGCGCGCTATGCGGAGGGCCGACTTTGTGTGCCAAGGGGACGCATTTTTGTTGCGAAGATCATTTTAATGTAAGTATGAATGATAATGATCACTAAAAAAATTATACTTTACTCTGAGCACTACTTTGAATTTTAGGTTGAAACAGACTTAGAAACTTACATTTATATCAAAACTATGAAAGTGGGAAAAATTATATGGAAACCAGGCCTAATTCCGCATATATTTGATTGCCAAATTGATAGACATCTAAAGCTCCACCGTTTGTTCGAAAAAACGAAAAACAAACTTTGTTGAATACTTATAACAAAGATATTGCTGCAAATCAAATAATGTGTGATGAAGCAGATACACAGGAAAAGACCTTTGATGTTGGAATTCAAGTTAATAAACGAAGATCAAAAGCTAAACAGACCATAAATATTATATTCCACCGAAAAAGAAATCGTTCTAAAGAAATAGAAAATACCGAAAGTATTGGAAAAAATTACTACTAAGTTCTCCCGAGGACAGTGATAGTTTGAGTACATCAGACATGACTTCTGTTGATACATCATCAGATTCTACTTTGTCTGGAATATTAGTTGAAAACTGGAAATAAATACTTGATTGAAATCCATTGAGACGTATTTAAAAAACACACTTTCATGAAAGATTTCCACTCGAAAGTTTACAAAACCCGACACGTGTTCCACTATGCGATAGCACCTTCAGACGTCACAATACTGTTTGTACCAATTCTGTGTCATGATTTCATAGTAATTTGAATCATTTTTAATCTCCCTATCTGTAGGTTTTCATTGAAGTCAAATTCTTTAGGCATAGAGTTACTACTAAGGCTAATATGAAACAAAGGATGAATGAAAAATTTATACAGCGAGACTAATCAACCATTAATTTTTGAAGAGGCGATAGGGACATTTTCAAGCAGTGTGTCTTTTCAAAAAGTTTGGATCAAATTCAGTAATTGAATTTAGTCCCCGTTCTGTTGACAGATTGATCTGATATTAGTTTTGAAGACAATGTTTCATCAAATTCTGTATCATTGTAAATTCATTATGGACGCAGCTATTGACTAGTAAAATAGTAGTTGCACTTTGAAAAAGATGCAAAATAAAGATAGTCGCAGCTACAAAATGGTGGATTACATATATTTCTGAGGGACTAAATGAACTAGATAGAATGACAAGAATTGTGTAACGAAATTAGAAAGTGAAAACTTTATAATAAAATAAGTGGGAATTGTTTATGTTGAACGGTACTAAAAACCGAAAAATAATTCGGAAGCTCCCAGGTAGCAGTCTTCATACCACCTTTCTCAGCAATCTACGGTATTGATCAGATAAAAGAAAATAAAACCGTTGGGCATAAAATTTACATACCTATTCACTCAAGTTACACTATGACCAACGATTTTATATTTTCAATAGGTGATCAATACCATAGAATTAATGCAAAAAAAGGTGGTGTGAAGGTAGCACACTAGGACCTTCCGAATTATTTTTCGGTTTTTAGTACATTATCTATATCATTATTATCTTTTTTCAAAAGAATAAACGTTAAGCTAAGCATCCAGTATATGGTGATTAGCCATCTGAAGTACAGAAATCAATCCATTCTCAAGCATATAGGTACATTATTTCGAGGAGGTGTAATTATTTATATTAGAAAAGGTATTAAATTTACAAACGGTAAAACCTATGTGCAAAATGGAAATTATTGGTGTGAATTAATATCTGTAACCAGCGGCAGCACGAAATGGATAATAGAAAGTTTATATCATTCACCCAGTGGAAGTCATGCAGCTCTTCTCGATCAAATGGAGATAATATGTGAAGAAATATTTTGCAGGAATCCTCGAGTGATTTTAGCTGGTGATTTCAATTTAGACTTCTTGTCTAAATTAAAGATCTTTTCATTACTTATGGTATACATCAAAATGTGGAAACATATACTAGAATAACTAACACCAGTAAAAGTTTAATAGACTATGAATTGATAAATCAGGATAATTTGGAAGTTAAAGGATTGGATGAGCCCAAGATCACTGATCACTCCATAATAACTGTTAAATGTTTTCAAAATGTGAGACCTACTACAGCAGGAAGGTGCACTAAAATGATTAGAAAGTTGACCGATGAAAACCTGCGTACCATAAATTTAAATTCAATCAATAGTCAATTCCTACTGAATAGTATAGATGTTAACGACATTCACAACAATATTAGGGATATTTTAGTCAAAATTGTTATAACATCGCACCCGTGAAAACAATAACATATGGCGTAAACGACCTACCTTGGTATGACGATAATATAAAAAAATTAAACAGAGACAGAGATCGTGCATATAAAATCTTCAAAAGTATCTCTAATACAACCAACTGGGAAAATTATAAACAAAAACGTAA
>NW_019292847.1:0-42668 GCF_000500325.1 Leptinotarsa decemlineata
TACAGACACAAAACACAATTGAAAATTTTCAAATGTGAGACTAAACTAACTTCTGGGTGTCCAAACTCAATGTAATAACTGTCAGAGAAAAATTCACGTAACCTCGATGTATCAGATCACAATGAAATACATAGGTGATAATGAGAGGTTTATTTATAACCAGAAAAGGAATTTCTGGCAAAAACTTAACCATCTGCACTGATAGTAGATAAGCCCTATTTGCCTTGAATAGACAACGTATTACCTAAGGGTTAGTACTAGAGTGCCACCAAGATTTAGCCAAAGCCTCAGTTGATAATAACATTATCCTACGGCCTAATGACCTCGACAATTGCGAAACTAGCCAAATTTCACTAGGATCACCATTGGCGACCCTGGAAAGCTGGCGCCGAAAAAATATCTGGCGATGACCAGGAAAAACCTACGCTCAACAGTAGGATTTCTGACTGACCACTGTCAACTAAGGAAACACCTCCATATTATGGGGCTAGTGGATACACCTCTATGCAGGATGTGTGGCATGTCATATGCGAGGGTCCTGAGTTATCGCTAATAAGAGAGTGTGTGTTTGGCGAGTCTTGGCCTACACCTGCCGATATAAAGGTGATGTCTCCTTTATATCTTTCCTGGAAAGGACAGGATGGAAGATGACCCAGGTGGGAGAATGTTCAATGGATCACATATGGCCTAAGTGTTGTGGGCCTACTATCACCCTCCCTACTCTACAGATACAGAAAGAGGTTTGTTTGAGACGAGCCGAGTTTTTACTTGAGCTCGACTCATCTCGATTTTAAATAGCCTTGACTAGTCTTGAAGCTCGTTTCGACTTTTGAATCTCCGGTTCGGCTCGAAACGGGAGCCGAGCTGTTATTATCCATTCTTTTCCATATTGAAAAAATAATGCTTCAACGTCCAGCCCTAGAAAGCTGAAATTTGACACATGTATGCATCTTACAACACCAAGGCAAGAAATATGATGGGTTTTTTCAAAACTCCAACGCTAAGAAAGAAGGCTAGCCTCTCTAACACTACAAATGGTATTTTGCATTTTGGTAAGATACAAAAAGACACCCACATGTGGGTTTTCCAAATTATTTTCTTACAGGGGCGGAAATTAGGGCTGGAACTTCTTATGGCACATTCATCATTTTCAAAGTTGAAAAGATAAATGTTGTACAAAGCGTTTTTGCTAGATATGAAACAACACTTTCATCGGGGTTTCCGAATTTATGTCACAAAGGAGATAAGATGTGGACTATCTACACCATCTCATGGTAGGCTACTTCTACCATTTCCAACAATAGAATCGCGAAACTGGCTAAACAAGTAATGTAACGATATCGATAAAGTATCCTCACTCATTTCTGGATCATGAGCAAGGAAACGATACATTTGCCCAATTGGAATAACCAGCAAATATCCTGTGGTAGAAGTTCATTATATCCAAAGTAGAGTGCAGTAGATTTGCGAAGAAAAAAACTCAAAGTCGTCTCCACAATTTATTATCACCCTCAGATGTTAGAACGGTAAAACCATCAAACATTATATGTTTCGAACCTATATAGGTTCATCATCAGCTAATTATTTAAAATTCTACAATAAAAGAAGAACAACACAACAATAGTTGATGCAATAATTCAAATACTCTTAGACAGTACTGTAATGATATTGACTTTTCATTATATACTATGGATCCTATTTCCAAATTGTTAAGTCAATATTAAGGATAAAGTACCAATCTCTCACAAGTCAAGCGTTCACAGAATTCCGTGTTCACAACCAAATTGTACTGCTCCATATATGTCGGATAAAGTGGTAGGAAAATTAAAACAAAAGTTCTTGAACATATTAAACTAATTGACAATTTCAGAAGACTACACTTAGATGATTATAAAGCGCCCTACTCACGATCGGAAGATCGTGGGTTCGATTCCCGCCTCGACCAGATATTTTTCTCGAGAGAATTTATCTGGTTGAAGCAGGGATGATTCTACAACCGTGTTAGGAATCACACGTTAAAAGGTAATACCTCGTTAGTCCTTAGCTCGCACAACTTTCTCAACTTCTGAGAGTTGTCGTTCGTATGGGGACGACGGAAAAACAGATTTTAAACAGATTTTTAAACGTGATAAATTAAATAGAATACTTATCAATTTTTCGCCATTTTCAAATTTGGATAAAACATGATTGACTTTAGTGTCAAACTCGATGTTGTTGAAATATACGAAGTCCCAAGATTCACATGACAGTAAGGATTTGAAATAATAAATGTTTTGGTAATTAAACGCTCGTTTGAGAGTGTAATAGAGCTCATCAATAGAGCAGGATTTAATTGAAGGTTTAATAATTTGGAGTGCATGGTCAGAAAAATCAGGGTGAATGACAATAGGGGGAATTTGGCAAGTGGTGGACGAGAAAATATCATCGAATGTTGACATACTGCTTCCCTGTATTCTCGTGTGCTGGTTAAAAAAGTTGTTTGACACCTTTTCTTCAATGGGCAATAGATGTCTCATCTGGTGGTGCTGATCTGAACAATTGTTCTTTCAACCTTATTGACTCACAATTCAACTCATAGGATTACTTTCATGAGATATTCTAACAAGATGGCATGCATAGATGGTAAGGGATGTGTTTGCTCAGAACACGAGTCGATATGTATGTGGTGGTCTTTTTCCTGTTGTGTTCTGTGTTTGCAAATCCTTTGTCATCGTTCCATGTCATCTCGATTTTATTTCTTTATATGATTTTGACAATTGATTCTCCTTTCCCATTCAATTCAGTTCTGATATATTTCAATATAATTCGTTTCCATGTACCGTTTTATGATTTTGAGCTTAATGAGTGGGTATTAATATTCATAATTCAATCTTTTATATACAGAGTGTTAATTAAGTATGTACCATAAATTTAACAGACAATTCTTTAGTCAATTTTAAGACGAAATGTTCATATAAACGGGTCCGCAAATTCTTCGTTCTCAAGATAAAGGGTGTTAAAATAAAAATATAAAAAAGTTATTCGTAAATATCCTTTACCTAATTTTGTTGTAATTTGGCAATGGTATTTATAACATTAAGGAGGAAATTTAGCCCGAAAGTGATTCAATTTATTAAGTCCAGTGGCGTCTCGAGCGGGATTTGAACGACTCTTTTTGACTCAATAATGTACGCCACTGACTGAGCAATTAGAAATACAACTTTTTTGACTCTTGAATTTTTTTCGTATCTTGCTTAGTTTTTAAGAAAAAAAAAGTCGACCTAATTCCATATCCCTGGACCTCACAAAGAATAATATGGGGAATTGAATGTTTCTTTTGGAAATTNATGAATCGCATGTTGAATTTATGGTACATACCTAATTAACACCATGTATATGATATTATAAACTTCCTTCGTTTACTACATTCGGAAAAAAAATCATTATTATTAACATGTTATTGTGACCATTATAAAATATTTTTTTCTTCATGTACCTAAGTATTTTATACTTCAATGTATTAACTATTGTTATATTGTTCTTCTTTTATTGTAGAATTTCGAATAATTAGCTGATGATGAACCTATATAGGTTCGAAACATGTACTGACTGGTGGTTTTACCGTTCTCACATCTGAGGGTGATGATACATTGTGGAGACGACTTTGAGTTATTTTTCTTCGCATACCTAGCAATTGATTTATGGGGGCATGGGCGCAGGTCGGTTCTTAATTTTCTGTAGAATTTCAATTATAATTGCTGAAAAGGTTCACCAAATTTAAAGCTCTCGTTCGAAGGCCATCTACAGAAGTTTCTAGAACTGTACCCTTTTTCAACACTTGTCATTGTAGACCAACTTAGTTACACACATTCGTTTTTGTGTAACAAATATCCTACTTATTTCTGTAGCATTTCCCCATAACGTGATGTGAAATGATAGTGCAAAATATACTAATGCATAATAAACTTGGATAAGTATATTCTCATGAAGTTTATACCTCAATTGCAGAATTGCGAAGTAGGATTTGGAGAGTTTTTTAGATAAACTTTCAATATGCTCAGATCATGAGAGTGATTTATCAATCATTACACCCAGAAACTTAGTGGAGTTATGATGTGTCTGTAGGACTTCACTATCGATCAAATTGTTCTTATTGAAATATATAATTTTTGTTTTCTGTGCATTTAGCATCAGTTTATTGGAATGACAATATTTTGTCATTTCACTAATACAGAGTTCAACGGATAAAATCATATCCTCCATAAATGACTCAGCTATACCAAATGTTGTGTCATCAACAAAATTGATGAGATGAAAGCGCCTATCGACATTAATTGGGAGGTCATTGAGCAATGGTCCCAGAATTGAACCTTGCGCTACTGCAACATCAACTGAATATCTTTTTGACTCAACACTATCTATTTCTACAAAGATTTGTCTATTTGTTAGGAATGAAATGATCCAGTCAAGAATATTTCCTCTTATGCCAATATTATACAGTTTGGAAGCCATAAACACTTTATCAATACAATCGAAAGCTTTTGACAAGTCAAAGAAAATTCCTGCCACGTGCTTCCTATTGTCCATATTTTTAGATATGAAATCGACAAAAAGGGTAGTAGCAGATTCAGTTGACCTGCCCATGCGAAATCCATGTTGAGAATCAGATAAAATTTTTTGAATTATTGAAAATTTCATTAGTCTATTGTACATTAGTCTTTCGAAAATTTTTGAAAAAATACTGAGAAGACTAATTGGTCTATAATTATCAATTTCTGATCTATTACCACTTTCATGTATGGCGATCACTTTACTCAATTTCAGCGCATCTGGAAATTCACCTGTTTCAATAGACATATTGATCAGGTCAGTTAGGGGTTGCACCACACTAATGGAAACTAGTTTCAAAACATTGGGAAATATATTATCAGGTCCTGATGCCGTTTTACTTTTGAGGTTGAATATTGTTGATTTGACCTCTTCGGTTGTGGCGGGTTCGAAGAAAAAGGTATTTTGTTGCATTTCACCAGTGTTGCAGCTTTGAGACATGTCAACTCCAAAATATTCGTCAATTTTGTTTTTTATATTAGTGGAGAAATGTTCGCCAAAACAATTAGCTACTGAGACGGGATCAGTAAATGTGGTACCATTTATTGTAAGTGTTATACCGCTTTTATTTTTTGGACTTCTGCCTAATTTTGTGTTGACTTCCTTCCAAATTTATAACGTTGGTGTGTGCTTTCCGAAAAATTGGTAATATTAAGGACTTATTTACAACGAATCTAGTTTGCTTAGCTTTGGGAGTCGTATATTTTTGTTTATTATGGAACATCCAGATCAATGACTGGTAGATATATAATTCTCTTTTATCAAATGTTTCAATATTCTTGTAGAGCTTAATGGTGGAATAAAGTTTTTTTTTTCAATATTATTTTTAGTAAGGAATTTTGTGTTGATTGAAGTTTACCCAATGCATTATAGTACAGACCTCCCCACACTGTTATGCAATATCTAATAACTGATTCGACCAGGGAGTTGTATAATATTAAATGATTTTTTTTTGTTTAAGATATCTCTGATACTATAAAATTTATGGATCAGTTGTCTGATACTTTTTGTTACATGGGTCACGTGATCATCCCACCGTAGATGTTGATCCAGTATAATACCGATATATTTCATATTGGGTGTTTTTGCTATAGTTGGGCACTCAAAACAAATCAGAACATACAATACAGTCCAATAAAATGAGGATTCAAACTACCATCCGAAAGGCAAGCCGGCATTTTTCAATATAGGTAAGTTTATTTTACCATACACTTATATGATTTACAGTTTTCAAATTGTTGGATTTGGGGAATGGAAAATAATTGAAAACTATACCAAAAACCACTTTATTGATATCTCGAAAATACGAAAAGATATGATTTCATATATTTCAATGTTTTGTTAAAACTTAAATTTTTCACTTTTACTTTTGGCTAAAGTTTTTGCCTCTTGAATTAATGTTGAGAAGCTGAATATTTCATACTTGGAACAACAATTCATAGAGAAACTAATATTTGATGTTCGGAACATTTCATGAGAGTTATGTAGTCCTCGAACCACCCAAAAAAAATGTTAAATAAGTCTATCTAAAAAATCGATTACGAATTCATATCTCAAAAACTATGAAATATCAGTTTTTTAGTGTCGTTTGTGGAGAATTAAGGATGTTCCGGTATTGATGTATCTACAATTATGGACCTCGAGGGATGATCATAAGTAGGTAATTGATTTTTATCAATAATGTTATCATAAATACTATTAATAATCATTGAATTCCTCCAGCATTCCTAGAATGTTACTATTTTATCCCACAACAATATCAAAAGTTACACCCCCTCGAGTATTCCTCCAACCGTGAAGCATTCAACACAAGGATCAAGGTTACAGTATCTTCGCCCTAGTAACGTTCATAACCGCCAGGTGGAATCGCCGACCGGGTCCCCTCGCGCGATCCAACACTGCACGCATCGTGGGCGTGACACGGGTGGGCCCACAGGTTAGTCCCGCCCACGGGCCAACAAACTCCAAGCGCATTTATGAACCCTCACGTAAATGTTCACGACCTCCGCTCGGTCAATTTCGTTCATGACCGGAACAAATTCTCATACACCAGAAGAATAGTTGGCAAGTTGGCGAGCTTAGTTCGAGTGCAAATGTACGGCGCTGTACTATCGTTCCACAGCTGATTGTGACCGTTTCTGTGCAGCGAGATGTGTCGGTGACGTGCGGAGAGGTGATGTGCGTTCGGGAGCGGCCGGGAATGTGTGTAAGCGGGTGAATGCGATGAACGGCGGGTGTCTGCCTCCGGTCCCGGATTTGATTCCCATATCAACGCTTCGGAAAAGATCCCCCGCGAACGATATCTCGAACGGGGGCCTTCAGGAGCGCACCCCTTGTGTCTCTGAGGTTATGGGCGAGCAGCGCCCCCGACGGCGGTCTGCGAACCATCCCGCCGTTGAACTGATCGATAGCGCAGGGTCACGTGGCTCGAGCGCCGCCCCCCAGACGCCGCTCTCCCGGAAAGCGAGGTCGGAGCGTCACCGTAAATCAGACAGACGACGCGACCAACGCAAACCCGCCAGAACGCGCTCTAACAGTAAACACTCCAAGCCCCGGGAAGAGTGCGGCCCGATTCCCACTAACCCGCGAGTAAACCCAATTTTCGTGTGGGTCCGGCAAGAAGACACTCGCATCGTGGACGTGAAATGCGAAGACTACGACAAGAGGAACCGCATCCTCCTCACGAAGACGGCACAGGGGTGGCGAGCCATCCCGCGTACCGAAACCCTTGTGCCCAGCCTGAAGGAGGCGGTTAAGGACCAGAGTCAGAACGCTCACCACCACCACAGGAACAAGAAATCCCGCAAAGGCAAAGTTCGTCGGCGATCCACTGGTGTCCAGGTGACCTCCGACATTGAACAGGATGAAGAAGAGCAGGAACCTGAGCAACAACCCGAGAAGGAACATGAATCCGACGAGAAACAGCCTCCCGACTGGATGTCGACGGATAACGTCAACATCGAGTCTCTACTTCCGTCTCACACGATTAAAGTCAAGAGGTCAACCAGCCCGAGGCATTCTCCTGAGCGCGAGTCAAATGTAAACAGTGCCGTAATCGACAACGCGCAAACTCCGACTTTAAAGTGCAGTGCCGATAAATTGTGTGACGTCAGCCCGCTGGATAATTTACTAGCCGTGGCGGAACTGGAATTCAACCACCAAATACAGTCTGGTGAATGGAATAAAACCAATGAATCCGATACTGTATCCACTCCCATGGTTTCCTTCGAGGGAACAGACGAAGACAAGGAGTTCATGAAAAATTTGGAGCAGCTCAATGAGCTCATCGAATCAGAAGAAGGAAAACTGGAAATACCTGCCGATTTCGACACGGAACACCACAGGACTGAGGAGTGCGACTATACAGAAGAAGACGACAACAATTTGGCTATGGATGACATTCTCTCCAGGCTAGAGCAATCCCTTAGAAGCCCTGAGTGCACGGAGCTCGCGAATTGCGACTCTAGCTTCCAAAACAAAAAACCTGCGAGCCACGATTATAGCAGCGACTCTGAACATAACTTAAAATCAGTAACTGACTTAGAGGAGTTTTTCAAACAAAATGAGCACGTACCTGAGCCCGAGCCTGAGGAAGTTAAGTCTGAACTTCATGAATCGAAATCTGACCCAGAAATCGTTAATCTGGTAGAATCTTCAACGAAGGACTTCGAGGAACCCACTGACTTATCCATGAAGAACCCTTCAGTCATAGAAAACAACTGCGAAGTGTCTGAAGAACCAACTGACCTCAGCGTCCCCAAATCTTTATCCAGTCCGAGACCGCCATCACAGAATTCTGAAGCGATTCAGTCGCCCCAGCCCAGTGGCATACCTGCAGTACCCCCTTCTCCGGATATTGTTTCCACGACGGTTTCCGGAAATGCTAAAACAAAATCCGTTTTCTTGGAATCACTGCTCACTAACAGCTCGAAGAAGATAGCTCTCAATTCCGAAGTTACTATTATTCGGCAACGTGAACCGCTTGATTTGGGAAAATGTCGAAAATCTGCCAGTCCCACAGTTACTTGTTCAGAAGAGGCCAACAACTCTACTAGCGAAGAACCTCCTGCAAAAAAGATGAAAACGGGAAATATAACGCTGAAAAATCTGCTGAATACACACACACAGGATACACAAGCAGATGAGAAAAGCAGGGAAAAGAATTTCACAGCAGACACTCCTAGGCTGCTAGAGCTACTGAAGAATGATACTGAAGTGGACCCCCTAACCCAGTTGAAACAGCTTCTGTCAGATCCTAGCGTGGATGTTCCAGATCCTATGCTGGTGCCGAAGGATCAATTTAGCTCCATTCTAACGCATCCTGGTACGGAAATTCCGAGGCTGTTGAGAGAACGACCTGAACTCAGATTGCCCGAGGCTCTAGCATACCCACATATTATGCAGGACCCTAACATGCTGGTGCTAAATATCCACCATCTAGAATCGATATTGTCCAGTAAGAACGCGCAGGATAGTGATGAAATCTCCAAACCCAGCAGCGAACCAAGCCTGGAAAAGTCAGCAAGGAAGACAGAAAAGACGTCAGACACCACACAGGAACCACTAAAGAAAAGGACGAGCGATAACTTTTCGAGACCAAAAGTGTCTTCAGAAGCGCAAACGAAAGGATTCAACGAACTAGCAAACGAGATCGACGCAGCTACTCAAGCGGCGTTCAATCAGATGGCTTGGTTGCCTTATCTCAACCACTTGGAGGCAATGTCACTGACAAACAATGCAGAGATCATGAAAATGTTGACTAACTCAGTGCCGTCGTTTCCCATGTACCAAATGCCAGATTTCTCCCAAGTTCCAGCTGGAGGTAGAGCGCCTGTACCGCAGATGGGATTTTCTATGCAACAAGCACCGATGAACTATGCCAATCCATGGGAAATGAGCATGTGGCAGGAGGCTATGGCGCAAGCTAATATGCTGAGAAACAAGGCCAACTTTGAAAACTTCAATAACGAGCAGATGTTCAAGAGCTATTTGGAGAAGATGAATCCACATCCCAAGAAATCCGCAGCTCACACCAACCACAGGCACCACTCTACAAGCAAACATCAAGGATACCACAACCAGTTCTACAAAAACGAGTATCCTGCTTACCAAAACCCTTACATGGCAGCTTTCCAGAATAACGCATCTAAGCAGAGCTTGCAACAGTCTCAGTTCAGTTCGAACATGCATCAGAAAAGACAACAACCTAACGGTTATATGCAAAAACATATGAATGCTTTCCCGCATCAAAAGATGGACAATAACCAGAACTTCACTGGTTTGTACCAGCAAGGGCCAGATATAGAGCGCCACCAGTACCTGCAGAATCTAGGTTTGAGTCCCCAGGAACAGTTCCATCCGAATTTACCGAGTTCCCATCGGAAAGAGACGAGCTCGACGCAAAAGCCGAAGCTGTCTTGCAAATCGTTCGCTAACATTTCGCATCAGAAACCTGCCGTTCTCGATCACCAGAAAGACAAGACTCACCCTTCTGGAAATGATTCCTCTTCCAGACAACAGACGAGTCAGCCTATCGATCTTTCGGGTGCGATGACGTCGGGGGGTAAACTCAAGGTCAAACACAATCTGATTGATACCACAAAAGCTCCGAAGTTGTTAAAACAGCACGACGATGTACCAGAAGTTGGGAGTACGACTGCTAGCATAGAAGAAATGCAGGACGCACATAAGCATCTGTGGCATCCGCTGTTTGGAAAGTAAGAATTATTTTTCATCATTAGTTTCACCTAGCAATTTGGTGTCTTCAGGAGATGAAGAAGAAAACCATTAATTTCTTCTTCAACTCCTGAAGACGCCAACTTGGTTGGTGAAACGCGCGTCAAGAATAGTATGTAACAGTTCTGGTTATTGGGATAAGTGGTGCTTGTTTTGGATACTTCTTTCGCTGAAAAGAATTAGAAAATCAAAATTTGAAGCAAGTATTGAAAAAAATACAAATGAGAATAATTGAAAATTGGGTGAATTCACTGTTATTGATTTCTTTCATTTCTTTCGCTGAATAGAATTGAAAAATCAAAATTTAAAGCAAGTTAAAGCAAATACAAATGAGAATAATTGAAAATTGGGTGAATTCACTGTTATTGATTTCTTGCCCTACACAGAATTGAAAAATCAAAATTTGAAGCAAGTTTTGAAAAAAATACAAATGAGAATAATTGAAAATTGGGTGAATTCACTGTTATTGATTTATTTCCCTGAACAGAATTGAAAAATCAAAATTTGAAGCAAGTATTGAAAAAAATGTAAATCAGAATAATTGGAAATTGGGTGAATTCAATGTTATTGATTTCATTCCCTGAACAGAATTGAAAAATCAAAATTTGAAGCAAGTATTAAAAAAAATTGAATCGTGGCTGTTTTCTCACTGATTTTTTATTATTGAGTTTTTCAGATCTTTGACTACACCATTAGCATGTTCTAGTTATTAGCGAATTACATGCGAAGGAAAATATTGTAATTTCCCGTCATTTAAACAAATACACGGTGTCTTGCTAATTTGTCACCCCTGTTAAGCTAGCAGAACCACTTTGGAATTTTACATTCATTTTCAGTCCATAATTCAAGGCCAAATTTGTATTCTATTGACGAATTTTTTGCTCTTCGTTCAACGTAGATTTCGTGGGTCCTGCTAGCTTAACGTTAAGCTAGCAAAACACACCCTTATAAAAATCATTTTTTCAAATTGGATCCCATCATAATTTCAGGCTCATTTCAGGCACATCTTTTCTCTTATCGCTGTTTATCCAGGTGTTCTATTTTTTGAACAAATGTTGGGTTCTGCTGGCTTAACCGTTAAACCGTCAAGTTAGCGAGACTATGAGTGTTTTTAAAACAAAAGGTAAATCAAATATTTTCCTCCGCAACTAATTAGCGACTAAATATAACAAGCCAATGGTCAAGTCAAAGTTCTGGAAAACTTCATAATGAAAAAGTGGTATCGCTAACTTGATATCAAGTTAGCGAGACAACATATATTTTTTTAAAAAAAGAGGCGAAAAAATATTTGTCTCGGCAACTAATTAGCGAATAAATAGCGGCAAATTGTGAAATCGTTCGTTTTGCAAATTTCGAAAAGTGTCTCGTCAACTTGATATACATTAATTTCCCACATTTGGAACGAAATTCCATACTGCTAGCGCGATGATTAAACCAATGACCATTTTTCGAAGCACCTGAGTCATATTTCACATGGTGATTGCTGTCCAAAGTAGACTCCAAAAGTGTTGATATGATATCCAAGCGATATCTGTCGTTTCACGCCAAAATAGTACAATATTGAGGTTTGAGACTTGGGGTTTTATCGTTTCCAATCCAATGTTCAGAAAAACAATTACAATTTGGTGAAGGTTCAATATTTCTTAGATTAAATTTTGATGTTTCAGCTGTTTCTCCTATAATTTTTCGAGTCATAGTTATCCTACCTAAAATGAAAAGGCTAGTGACAATTTTTGAGAAAAATTACAGCTGATTTATAAGTTTCTCCAGGGTGAGACGAGAAGTTCACAGAAACATTACTTTTCATTCTTCGTCCTCAGGAATCTATTCAGTATCCACCAAAGTTTTCATTGCCACAAGAATGACAGGGATCTTACTGATTATTTTTGGGTATACTGTCAAAAGTGCACAATGCTCTTAGAAGGGCTGCAGCAGCTTCTGCATCTTGTGTCAGAAATCTCCTTATCCCCGTGGTTACGGTAAGACATGACATTGGCATGCCTTAATGAAGCTCTTGGTTCTTTAACCTCAACCGTTCCGACCTGAAGAAGATGAAGGTTGTATGCTTTGATAACCCAAGCTTCTTAATAACCCAATCGCGCCGACAGCTGAATGGCTGCAGGGTGATATGCAGCCACGAACGATCTCCTTGGGGAACTGGGCGAAACCTCATTGTAATGAGCCTACCTCTGGTAATGCGGAGCTCTGCCAGAGGTGACCAACTCTTCCCTTTCTAGTCGTGGTAATGCATATTCATGAAACAACACAAAAAAAGAAACAACAAAAACAGAAACCAATCCCGAGGCTGGACAGAAGTGCTCACCTCAATCTAAGGCGGTAGCTGGAGATGAACAGAAATGTACACCCCAATCTACCGCTTGAAATGAGGCTGTACATCGTAGATCACCTCCAACAGCAAGGACACTTCCTGAGGCGGGCGCCAAGAGCTCCACTTTGAATAAAGGCAAGGAACCAGCTGCCCCTGCAGGAAAGCTCCCTCACTTGTGCACCTCCACGAAGGTAACCCCAAGAAGGTTGAAGAAGCCGCGCAACGACAGTAATATCGCTGCACCTTCCAAAACCTTCGCGGAGGCCACTGTGAGACATCTCAAGGTCTTGGTCTACACCTGCCAATATAAAGAAGATTTTTCCTAGTGACCTGTCAACCTTCCTGGAAAGGACAGGATGGACGATGACCTAGGAGGACAACTCCTCGGGAAGATGTACAATGGGTCACATGTGGCCTAAGTGCTTTGGGTCTCCACTCCACCCTTTCTACTCTACAGATACAGCACCCAAGCTTCTGACATTATCCCATGCATTGGTTAAATTTGATGTTAGGTTCGGGGGGCCATCCTTGATATCTGATGACTTCAACAAGAACCGTTCTGATATATAAATAATTCTAATCGAGAAGCTCTCCCACATATTCCTGTTGAAAAAAACAATATGAGCTGACGAGTATTTCAACCTGTTTTGTAGAGATGTAATTTTGAAATATTATTGTTACTATTATAATACTGGAATTATATCCCAACACCAAACCGTTATTTTTAGCACGTGTTTAAATCACCAAATAATTATCTTCGAAAGAAAGACTTAACTCAGTTTATTCTTCCTCCTGAAGATGATCACTTGGTGACTGAAACACATGCCGAAACACATTACTGGAGTTTTTTCCTAACACCAAATCGTTATTTTTAATACTTCGACACGTGTTTCGATCACCAAGTAACAGTTTCATCTTTCTCTTGAAGGTGAAACTGTTGAAGATTATCACTTGGTGATCGAAACACGTGTCGAGGTGTTGAAAATGACAGTTTGGTGTTGGGAAAAATCTCCAGTAATATTCATTACTACACCAAAGGTTCCAAACCGTGCATCACAAGTATAGTTCAAATAAACTGTCGTCATTTAAATCAATAATGTCCATATAGCCTTTTTCAACTGAAATTACTTTTTTTAATCATTTTCTACCAGTCTTCTTCGGTAATATTAGATACTTCTCCTTTAACTAGCTCTATTACCCTCTTATCAAATTTTGGAAAATTATTTTTACGCCTGATGCTTTGTTTCAATTTTTGTCAAATCAACTCGATGGGATTCAAAACACAAAAATAGAGGGGAAAGTATCGTCCATACATTTCAACAATACTCTCAATAGTTTCAAAGAATTCGGAACCTATCCTTTACTTCCTCCGCATTGCAAAATGATTAGTCGCAATCCTTTGTTTGCAGGCATGTTAGGCGTACACATTCTCGAACCATCAGTCCACCCTTTTGTAACTGTCTCGTGAGTGTTATACCAAGTTTCAGCCAAATAGAAAATTTGCCGTTGCTTTTGTCTATATTTTGTTCTAAGTATTCGTTACGCAATTCCACTATTCTTCTGCTTTCCATAACTTCCTTATGATATCAGTTGTAGAAATCTCATTGCTTTTGTAACAGTCGTATATTGCTTTTTTCAATGATTTTATTAGATGAACATCTAAAAGTTTTGGTAATCCCGTATCACATCGCGTCTTGCATTCATAAGGTTTCTTTTGACTGTTTTACGTACAGTTAAGAAAGGAATTTCGGTCAAATTTGATATTGCTTGTAATAGTATGTTTCCCTCGAAACTTGAGATGTACACTCTTATATACCATACTTTCTGTGTTTCAATATTCAAATGCATCCGAATCTTATTCACTGGTATCTCTTTTTCGCATTTTTCGCCATCGCTATATGAATCACTACACAGGAAAAAGTATGCGTTGTTATCACACTCGTTATTAATATTAGTACTTATCCAAGGACGCCATATTTTAAATAGATAACAGAAATTTTAAGTAATTATAACTGCACCAATATCGAATTTCAACACTCAAATCGCGATCAGTTCCTGAACTGAACATTGAAAACACGACTGCTATAACCATCCGCGCCTTTTATTCGTCACCGTAACATGACTTCAAATTTGATCTTACGACCCTTCAGCCAATCATAAAACACGGTTAGTAAAAATTATCCAACACGAGCCGCTAATTCTTCAGTCCACGTGGATTACTTCACAGCGGCTTTATTTCACTGTATTGGTTTTTTTGGCTTTGGAGAACGCCGACACCTTCAACTATGCACAATACCGGTTACTTCGAGTATACTATTATATACACTGGGCGATAATTTTCATTAATATTTCTTTATTCTTCTTTCAGTCAAAAAGATTACACCAGCCCTTGGAGTTGGACGACGTTGACAGCTACAGGTGAATAACACAGGCCGCAACCTCCACCAGCAAACTGGAGGTCGAACCTATACCAATACCACCAAGGCGCTACCGGTACGGACGCATCTTTAACAGGGTTAGACTTTGATTTTTTCTCCAAGTAAGATCACTCTCTTGAGTATTTCTGATTCAGACATTGATATTCTGGTTACTGAATGATTCTCCAACAAAGTCCATTCGTCAATACAATCAAATCTGTCACCACACTCTATGACAAAAATGACTATAGTTGCCAGGAAGCATTAATATCATAAGTATTGAAGATATTGGTACATTGTGATGCTGAAAATAGTCGAGAAAAAGCGAAATTATTGTTTTTTCAATGCAAAACAGAACCAACATTATTACAGTCATCACCAGTTCTAGAGCAGAAAGTTCAAATTTAAATTGAACTAATTGATAATTAGGGTTGTCATTTATGAGGGGCGTGCACTCTATCCTCTAGATGTGATATTATGCTATTATGAAACTCTCTTTAAAAATTACTCTGCCTGGAATATCGTTTTGTTTGCAAAAGTTAATCGAAATAATTCAAATACGATTTTTATCACGAAACAGTCATTCGTACGGACAATGTATAATGAAACAAGCTTAAATGATCCAATTTTAGAAATATATGATGGAATTGTCTACGATTTGATGAAATCCATGATGAAAGCATTTAATAACAACTGATTGTGAGAGTTTCACAAAACAGTTTACAAAACCATAAGAATTTGTTTTACTGTACAATATAGCTTCTTCCTACTTCAAAACATTGAAGTCTCATTTTGTTGTCAAATTTACTTGCTTTTTATATATTCGCTAAAGGTTGTTCAACACCTTCATCAGTTCAAAGAGAATCCACCAAAAATTCCACAACCTTTAAAATCGTACCTTCTTTTGAAGGTTGTTCAGCTGAATTTCCAAAAATACGACATACTACTAATAAAAGTTAATTCATCTCACTCAATATTTGAAATGTTGTCCATCATTCTTCAAACAGTGATAGACTCTGCTTTCAAAATTCTTTCTCACATTCCAAAAAACTTCTGCCTGAAGTTCTCTACACGCAGCTGTTATTCTTCTCTTCAAATCTTCCATATATTGAGGCTGTATTTTATAAACAATCTATTTTAGATGCCTCCATAGGAAGAAATCTATAGGCTTTGAGTTGGGTGATCGTGGTGGCCATTCTGTTGTTCCTCTTCGATCAATTAATCTACCTACTGTCTAACTGAAATAAAGCAGTAGTGTGGAGCTCCATCTTGTTAAAAGTGAATAAGATCGTTTCACAAAATCATGTTAGCAGCCGCATCTATTTAATTTTTCAAACTATTTTTATTGAAGACTCTATTATATATTTAAGTAGATTCAAGAGGAGCTCGCTTTTTTTTTCTACGGTATGTGGATTGTATTCAGATTGTGAAATGTGATGGTCAAATAGGGGAAACGACCAAACTGACGTTTATTTCTTTATTTTTTGTTAACTCTTAAACTCTACAACATTACCATACAAATAATAATTTGCAGGCACAAATGGACATCGCGTATGCAGAGATACGCCCAATTTCATTTAGATATAATATAGAGAGTATAGGTCCCAGTATGGACTCTTGCGATACCCTATGTTTCACTTCTACTTCATTAGAATTAATATGATGCTTTACTGATTGGTTACGATAGGAAATACTGACAAATTGCTTCCTGTTTTTCAAGAAAGTTTATGTCCAATTTAAAGGTACTTCGCATATGCCGTATTTGACTAGCTTAGCTAATAAGGATGAATGGTAGTTACTATCTAATCAAGAAGAATTTTCTGCCATTCATCGCTTTCGTCAACAATTGAATCTCCAGAAAAAAATATGAAATCTGTGAGTTGACAAAACGAATTCGGATTTGGACAGGTTGTACTTAGATTGAAACAAGATGTCTGCGCAAATAAATCATTGAATGAGCAAGATAATTGTAAATCATTAAAAACAATGTTTAACGCCACTACATATTACTACATACTGGAAGAACTACAACTGTTTTCTTCGAAACATCCATTCATGAATAAAATACTGAAAAATCAGGAGCAGTACAATGCAAAATATAAGTTGCGGTTTCTGAATGATAAAAAATAGGTCTGAGTTCCGTAATTAATTCTGTTGCGCCTTTTTCTTTTCTTCTACTGATATTAGTGAANTTACTTTAATTTCAGAATATCCAATTTGATTGATATGACCTTCTACCTATTATTTGATTAATAGTTTTACCAGAGTTTAGGTATAAACCAATTAAAATGTGAACATTATAAAAGAAAATTTTCAAACTCATAAATGGACATGTGATAAATCAATTACTAATAGTATTAGTATGTTTGAATGAATCAATTTCTAAGCATTCTAATAGATTGAGTTTCAAATTCTACTAATCCAGACCATAGTCGATTAAACTCATACCCCCCTGCCAAAAAATGGTTTGCAAATGTGGAATTGGTCTTCACATTCAAAAAACTATCTATATGTTTTTCTATTCTTTGGAAATGGTTCTCACCGTTTGGCCAATATCAAATTTCAGACAAGAACCACAAGTCTACTTATATACCTCCTGATCCATATGATACTGAAATTTTGCCTTTATTGTTTTTAATAAATTTGCTTAAATTATTATTCGTTATGTGATCCACGTGTAACTCTTTCTCAAACAAAGAATGGGCGATGTTATTGGTGGATACACCAAAATATGTCAATGTCCTATAACTTTTATCGTTTTTTGAAATGGGATAGACCTGGGTTAGTGGCATATACCTATCGGCATAAAGGAGCAGCATTCAGTAGTATGATTCACTGGCTGTTGAATAATCCACCGACAGAAAGTAATTTATCAGAAAGAACCGTCGTTAAGCAGGTAATTCTCACTTCAAAAAAACCATAATAAGCATCATAGCAGATTGTCATACTTTGGTGAACCCACCAATGATATGTTTTTTTTTTTTGAAAAATACAGACTTTTATGTGACTTACAGAACAAATAATTATTTAGGCAAACTTATTAAATATAAAAAAGACAAAACTTCAGTGTCGGATAGATCCGTAGTATATGAGTTGATCTGAGGTCTTGTCCAAAACTTCATATCGGCCAAACGGAAAGAACCTTTTTTCAAAGAATAAAAGAACATATGAGTAGTTTCTAGAATTTGAAGACGAATTCCACATTTGCAAACCAGTATTTCCAAATTTACTGCATACACAGTAGTGTCATATTGGCATATTCCAAATATATTTGTTATTATCATTAAAATTTTCACCCACTGATTCTATATTTTCGTAGCACTAAGTGAAATTATTTATAATATTTTCACAAAAGGAGTTTAGACAGTTGGTTTTCGATAAATTAACTTCACTAGGAGTGATTTTTTTTGAAATCTCAATAGATATGAAGGTCTTCAATTTGAATATTTAATATGTTGATACAATCAAAAAATATCTTCAGGATTATTTTTTTATCAGAATCTTTGTTGAACGGTTTTCTAATATGTGAGAAAATCTGCAGTTCCACTTGGTAGGTGAAAATGTTTCAAATTGTTGAGAAAGAAAGGTTTTGGTTTTCTACTTCTANAAAAGAAATGATCTCTGAAACTGTGCAGTGCGATGTTGTGGCATAGTTAATTTGTTTTTATGTCTAATGTTTATTGAGTGAATATCTTCACGCAGAATTAGTTTTTGTATTAAAAGGGGGAGAGTGGGGGAGAATAGATAATCAATTTATGAACAAAACAATCCAAGTGATGAATCATACGGTTTTTAATATTGAGCCAGCGGGAGGTTTTGAAGGCTTCAGAAATGGAACCATACTTACGAACTCCATAAATGAGACGGCAACAAGGATTTTGAATTTTTTTCATTCATATAAGTATGGCCCATATATGAAGTCACAGTAGTTGAAGTGGCATAGCACCAAACTATCACAGAGTTTTTTTTTTAAAGATTTTTCAGAGATAAGCATTGAAAAAAATAATTTCGAAACAATTACTTTCATATGAACTGACAAGAAAAAACAGTTCTTTCTAGTCAGTTTGTAGTCCAAATATTAATCTCTCCTAAAATATTCCCTTTCAATTCAAGTATCAAATTGAATAGAACTGGCCGATAATTAATGATAATCCATATTAAAACTAATTAATACGGTTTATTGTATGATTTTCACTCTAATACAATACACTATACAATAGCTTTCTCAAACGTAAAATGTTTACGCTTCATATAGTTATTGTATAGCGAAACACGTGTCGCGGTTTTTGTAAAATCCATTATAGTGAAAATCATACAATGAACTGTATTAATTATAATATGAGAGTCTAACAATAACCATGTATTTGAAAATTTAAAACTGATTCTATGTATTTAAACGTTCGAATATCAAACGAATTGTCAACTCAATACTAAATGAAAGGAAATGTTTCCGTACTTGAGTTCAGAGAAAAAGATAATTCAAAGAAGCACGAAATCTGGGATAGGCCAAAAACATCACCATGGAATTTATGCCCGGATAACATGCGAAACAGAAATAATCAAGTTGAAACCGAATTACAGCCCAATTCAAAATTGGAAACAGCTAATTACGTCATGAATAAAGAAAATATGATTATGTTCATACCAATAGGAAATGTGAAACCGTACTTGCTCGCTGAGACTGTATGATGTATCGACCCGGCGCAAAATCAATACTGGAACGAGGCTGGAGAAGTTTCCAAGTAAACTGGACTGATTTCCTAGGAACTGAAATATTTTCAGCGCCAAGAAAAACTTTTGTTATACGTCCAGAGTACTTTAGCAATAACTGTGATTGTTGGTTGCAGTTCTCTAGAACGACAATGTGTTGTTCTGGGGTTGAAGTACGTGCAGCATCTTTTGTAACCAAGTAGAAGTGAAAAAAAGTGGCAATGCTCAGATGTGAACCCAAAATCCCTTGATATTCCATTGCAAATGAGGTTTCTGTGCTCTTGAAGGTCAGATGAAATTCAAGTATACTTCCAAATCGAACACTTTTCTCATCACCAGACCTTCAAT
Source organism: Leptinotarsa decemlineata (assembly GCF_000500325.1). Classification (NCBI taxonomy): domain Eukaryota; kingdom Metazoa; phylum Arthropoda; class Insecta; order Coleoptera; family Chrysomelidae; genus Leptinotarsa; species Leptinotarsa decemlineata. The sequence goes on from NW_019292847.1 coordinate 20,128, forward strand.
ACTCTTGGCATCTTCAAGAATGCTTGTTTTGGATTTATTCTTTACCAGATGACTTAGTTTTACCATTCATTATGAAGTATACTTATTTGGCGCTCTAGATCAAAATGAATATCTATTCATAGTTATTATACAGAAAAAAGTTATCGAGTCAAATAAATCAATCTAGTGGTTACGAATAGTTGTGGAATATTATTATGATGTAGTGCAAACATAATATGCTATAGTGAAAGCTATTTTCCGGGTTTTTTGGACGTGATCTGCAGGTTTCTATATCTGACGTTTCCTATACTTCTCTGGTTTGACATTATCAACGACGATATGGTAACGGTCGAAGTGAATACGATACTCCCAATGCCCCCCCGGTTGAGTGCCCTAAGATGAAATCTTCTGCAGAACAGTTCATCTCGTCCATCCACCCCCGCTCCTCCGGAGCGGTCCTTAACTTACTGATGGGCACTTCAGTAAGATTAACATCTGACGCACTGCGGTCGAAAGCCAGTCTTTAGGTGCTTTTGCTTTCTAATCTAATAGTTTATTGAATCGTGACTTAACTTGAATGTAATTGTTCCTTGGGGCCCCCAAAAACTAACCGGAGACGAGTGTCTTTAAATCGCGAACAAGTGTTTCTCAGTGAATCTGCAAAAGAAGTGAGTTTGAAATCTGGTTAAGAAGTTTTTATACTCACTGGAGCTGCCTGATAGCAACTCTTGCGGGTGATCTCTGATTCTGCTTGGTTGGCCTCTTCTGTTTGTCTCTTTCTCGGATGATACTGGTGTTTGACTCTGGTTTTATATTATTTTTATTGGGGAGCGTGTTTTGGTTTCTTCTAACTGGATTATCTGACCCTATGTGGGTACCTGTAAGGACAGGTAATGTCCTTACAGGTGTTCAGAAAGAGGGGTACCTACACTCCTTTTCGTGGTTCCAATGTAGACCGACCCGCAGCTACAAGGAATCAAGTATATCCCGTGTGTTGCTAAAAGTTCTTTGGGGTTCTCTGGGGTCCTCAGCTGTCCTTTGTTTTGATTGGCCTAAACACTGGTTTCACTTCGTGTTTCTCTAAGGCTATCCCAATTCAGCCTGTAACGTTTTTACATAGGGAAGGAAAGCTTTTCCCTTGCCAGCTTAGCTGGGTTACTTTGCTGCTGTTGTTGCGGATTTTCATATCAGAATATTCATCATGTAAGTATGGTTATATTTTTTTGAGGAACGTTCACATACGTCGAAACAAGATGCGAAGAACTGGATTAATGCCGCAGTAGTTTTTCAAATTACTGGAATAAATCCCAGACATATGACAAATTCATGTACCTGATAACGATGAAGCTGACGAGGAATATTCGAATCAATATGCTAGATGTATAGAAAGGTTGAAAGATATCTTAGAGAAATAATTTGAAGTCAAATGTTTGGGTCAGCTGAATATTCGTCATTCGTCTGACGATAAAGTTGGAGGTATCATTATGGAAATGATACAAACAATTCGACTGCTAGCTTGTGTTGGTGACAGAAGTCTTCTAAGGAAAAGATGAAAAAGGTAGAGTGATTGATAATAAACACGATTGACATGTTGGTGTACTGCTTCACTTGTTGGTGGAATATTTGATAACTGCACAGGTTCATTCACTTTTGTAGACTTGACGTATTGTGCATAACGAAAATGATCTGTACTATCCACGGACTTTGGAGCTAACACGATTTGAATGTCATTTTCAAATAATCTTTGACCCGGACAGTTTTCTTCGTCAAATGCTGCTGCAAGTTGATCCAAATTTGGCAGACTCTCAAATGCTTTAAAAAACGTTTTCCCCTTTTTGAAAATGAGATGAGAATATAATTAACGTGTAATTAAAATGTGCCCCTTGATTATTTTTCAATTTTAGGGATCGGTTATAAGTGTTATTGAATAGATATATACTTAATTAATGATAATTAATGAAAAAAGTTATTGAATATAATGAAATAGTTGATAAGAAATGAAAATTATTGATGATTATGTATTCATCAATGAATAATAAACTCCATTCAACTAGTTTAGTGATCCAATAATTTTTCCGAAAAAAAGATTGGTTGGGTAACAGGATCAATTATTCCTTAAAAAAACAATTGTTTTCTGGCCGATGTTACGAATTTAATTAAATTCTTATTCAGGGCTCGAAAAGTAGTTTCTTCGTGTTTATAATATTACTATTTTAAAACGCATCAGATATATTAGATACCTACATATTAAAATAAATAAATAAAAAACATTGCAACAACCAAATTTCCGAGACAAACCATGTTGCGAGATAATAACCTAATTTTGACTAAGATGACTGGACCAATGTGCCCATGAAGAAGCAGATTTACATGTATTAGCAGATCTTTTCAACTTCCGAATTTTCCGGAAGTCATATCAACGTTCGATTTTGAAATGAATCACCCTGTATGTTATTATATTTTGGAAATCCAATCAATTTTCTGAATTAAGTTATACCCCATAGTCTATTCGATATTTTAAATCTCAACACGATCACGAGAGCCATGAAGATTGATACTAAAAATATTATTCCATCAGAGTCAACCTAATGAATCAACATCATTGTTTGGTTTTGAAAAAAGTATTTTTTTTGTAATTCATTACGGAACTTTTTGTAAAATACACAAATGAATCATAACAGCTGTTAGAATTGAAGACCGTCAACATCCAGACATTTTCGAGCTCGTATTGGCGTTATTTAGATTGACACTATAGTCAATTATTGAAGCGTTATACTGTTGTGTTATTCATAATTTTAGGTGAACACAAATGACAAATTTTTCAGGGTTTAGGTCGGGTGAACTGGCAGGCCATCCATTATTCAAAAATCGGCTGTATTCAGAAAATTATAAAGATTTGAAATATGTAATAACATACAAGGTGTTCTATTTGCAAATTGAACCTAGATGTCATTTCCTGAAAAACCGGCAGTAAATGAAATATATCATTACGTAAAAAAGTGCATCTCTGTGATCATTTTCAATATTCCGAATTTCGCAAATATAGCCAAAGAAATTAAAAAAAGAAGATGTGCCATTAGTCTGTGTCACCCGGTGTATAAATACTAAAACAAAACTGAAATGAGAAATTTCAGATATCGAGATTTATGAACAGAACATTCCTCTGTTTGATAGATCCGACAATTGAAAGTTACATCCTAACGACTAAACCACTCACGATCGTGTGCATTTCCATTTCCTTGACCTCTTTGCTTGTCCTAGCAAGAAGAGTTCATCTCAACCCGATCTGAAGGCTTTTGTCCGAGTCGAGCACAATGGGAAGTAGTATCAATACCATGAGAGCGATACCCAGTAATGAGCGTATACAGAATTGAGTTAAATTTAGAACCTCCGCTTTGGAGTTGCGCTGAACCCGTGACCCTGCTATTTACTTCCATCCTTTCTAAAGCCCGGACATCGTTAATTCTCCCTCTGCTTTCATGAATGGTCGTGATTCGATGTAGCGTTTCATTGTTCTCCATCCAGTGTTGATGCGAAAAAGGCTTTTTATGAATTCTCAGTAGAAATCAAGCAGCTGGCAGTTTGAAAGAAGCAAAAAGAAAAGGGGAAGAATAATGTATCATCTTCATGGAATATGTTATTGTGTCATTGTGAAAAAGGTGCATAGAGATCAATCCATTTTGATCAACGAAAAGCGACAAGATGTTTTAGTAGGGATCACAGTATACTATTTCTTGATTTTCCTTACGAGGTGAATGTAAATTTTACACCAGAAGTACTCCAATGAATCAGGTTTGCGAGATATTCATACCTAAACGTTGAAAATTCGTGAGTTATCAATATATCCAATGTTACTTTATATCTCAAGGGTTTTTCTGAAATGATCTATTTTTTTATTGAAGACTTCCAATTTTACAGTTGAGTGAAACGCTTATTCTGCACCAGGTCGAAATCGCCTAATCCACAACCTCCAAAGCTACCAATTCCTCACCCACATTCGTTAAACTCACAATTCACAACCTTACACTCTCAACTTTCAAACCCAGCAACCACAAACCCATAAACTCCAAATACATAAAACAAAAGTTTCTATAAATTTGAGAACAACCCTCTTTAGAACATTATATAACTTACATATGACATCATATGCCTCTCACTGTTTTTATAACCTTCCATAACCTGAAAAATGAACCAAGTTGAATCAATAGTGAATAATAAATAAGAATAATAAATGGCAAGCTGAAAAGTTCACCCCGAAAAGTGATCGCGTAATATAATTCATTAAGGAGTCTAATTAGTCAGTAACTTAATTGAATAGAACTGGCCGATACGTGATGAAAATCCACATTGAAAAACTAATTAAACCCTTCATAGTGAAACCCTGTATAGTGAAAATCATACAATGAACTGTATTAATTAATTTTTTAGTCAGTAACTTATCATAAAACACACCTATAAATTGAGTAATCAATGAGGAAATGGTTTAATTAGCTTCCTTTACATAGAAGACGTTTCGAAAAATAATCATTTTCCGTTTTGATAATAGAAAAAATCACTTGTTTGAATAACACCCAAGTTGCAAATAGACATATTTTCTCTGTAGTAATTTGAAATAAATTCCGCGTCTGAAGTTTTGTATTCGATGTTTCGACTTACATTTTGGAGCTATTTTCAAGAATTTGATGTGACTTGACGCAGGGGCCTCAATCTGCCTACTCCCCAGGTCTCGTCATGAGTTCTTTCTAAGGTCTCAATCTTAGTATTTTGTAGTTTCATAGCTGAATGAACTTGATATTATTATCATCATTAAATGCCAGGAACTATTCCGAAATCAAAAATTGTTTATGCCATGTTACTTCAACAAGAAAATGTTACTGATAATAGTTCAGAATGCAAACCTTTTTTTTTATTTTCAAGAAAATTGGCGAAAATTAAAAATATTTGTTCTGTTGGTACTTGAAGAATATCTGATCTTCTTAACTATTACTAAACAGTATCTCTACCCATAATGAGGTATCCTAATAAATCAAACCATCAACTCCATCTTCCGTTATTCCGAGAGACAATACAGAGCGTTTCACGTTTTTTGTTGGCCTCGATCAAGATATCATGGATGAGATATTTCAATGTCCGTTCTCAATTATTATGGTGTTAATTTGACACCTGTCGTGATTCACCTCAGTCAATAACCCCATAAAAAACCAACTCATGAGAGACCTATTGTTCTAAATGAGAAAGCAAATACCCCGTCGTCGTGAATGTGGCGCGACGGAGAAATGTACAGGGTGATGGATTAGAAGTCATTGCATTATATTCTCAAATTTTCAACGGAGTCATCGTGGGTTCTGTTGGCTCAAAACTAATATGTTTTCAAACCTCCCTTATAAGTTTTAGACGTGTTTCATAATGTTTCACAATGCATTGTAGTCCGAAAACCTACCGTTGAAATTCTTGACCTGTTTTAGAGAGGCAGCAGAGTAAAACTCAATAACGAATACTTGATCAATCAGGATCCGTTGATTTTATTGTGTTCAACCTAAAACCAGGAACTATTTCTTCTTAAGAAAGCTATATCTACTGTGAAAATGGCTGCGGCTTCATCTCAAATTCTACACAAAAGTTCAGCTAATATGCAGGACGTTAACCTAGTTTTGTAGGGCGAGAACGATTGAACAAAGGCTTCCCTGGAAGCAAAGAAAAAGTAGACAGCTGGATATAATGATCCAATGGCCCTGAGCGTATTTCTGAATACAGAAGTTGAAAATGCAATTCGATTATTAGTGTCTACACATCTTGAGATAAAGATTGTTGGATAGTTTGGCTCTGCTCATAACGCTCGCATCTGAAAAGCGATAAACTTCGCCAAAGTAGTAACGTAAAACTCGATTGTCTTACCCATTCCAGAAGTTATTTTACTTCCTCGAAATGTCTGACTAAAAATAAGGCGCTACTTTGATGCTTGCATCAAAACATACTTTGATCCATACTTCTTGATCCCATACAAAATAAAACAAAGCCTTCTTCAATACTGACTCTGGCAACTTCAGTGAGTCTCAGAAGAAATGCCTAATCTCGGCTTCGATGTTCATTGAAGAAAACAGGCTACTACCTATTGTAGAAATCAATCAACAAAAATTATTGAAAAGACTAGCAATAACATCTGTCATTACATCAATATCATTATAAACTTTCGAAGTTCCGTATTTCATCCAACATTTTCATATCGCATTGACTTTTTCACATACACAGAGGCACAAAGGATGTTTGGAGGGACGAGTACAATTATAAACTATGTAATTTTTCTTCTCAAAGCAGTTTGCTACCTCATTTCTTGTACTACTAGGTTAAATTTGTAATTGAAGGAACTCTTGAAGTTGAGCCATAAAATATGCTAGTTTGAAACCCATTGAAAACTGAAGTTCTTTAATTGGGCATACAAACACATACTTTGACATCAGTGCGCTTTTTCGAATATTTCAACCAAAATTCATCTATTTCCCCAAAGACAATTGTTCAAGTTTCCACACAAAGAAAATTCTTGCAGATGCTTTTCACTTACTTGAAGACTGGCTGTTAATCAAATCAACTAAAAGAATACCACGTGGTATCAGCCAGGGGAGTAGTTGTTTTCTGATAGGTGTCAGTCCATTAACCTATAGTATAGGGAGTTGAGACTGGCCTGAAGGAATTATTCCTTCAGATGACTTGATTTATAGACAGTCTTCAAGTATGCCCACCGACTATATGTGAAAAGTTTTCTTTCCTTATACGAAGAATTGGGCAAATTTCGGATATGCGGTTGTTACCTCGTTCACAGGCAGATGGAGCGATGACAAACCTGTTGTTTGTCGTCTGCTTCAGCCTAGCTCGAGGAATGATACTCTGAAGGAATAGGATTTTTAATTATCGGAAATCATCGACTTTATGTGGATGATATACACTACCTTGCACTGACGAGTGGCCAAACAGCCCGAAACCGTCTGCAAGCGTGTTCCAATAATTAAAAATCTATTGCGGCAGTTGTATCGCCAACAGCATATGCAGGAATAACTTCAGTGAAGAATCCTGCACTGACGCCTGTCGGATGTAATCCAATGCCCTTCGTGGTATTAGCCAGGGAAGTAGTTGTTTTCTGATAGGTGTCAGTCCATTAACTACAGTGTAGGGAAATGAAACTGGCATTTTAGCATTTTACTTCTCTATTATTATATATTGAGAAACATTTTTTTGTATAAGAGATGCTGGGGAGTAGAAAGCCAAAAGCTTTTGTTCCAAGATAAATCATTTTTGTTCACAAAAATGTGCCATTTTTTTTCTTGATAGTAAGACGATGATTGGCCTTGAGGATTTTCCTGTAGTGCTTGTGTATTGTTTTCTAAAGAAAACACTGCGATTTCGAAAACTTTCAGTGCCACCCTAGTAACTCAAAGCAATTGGACAAATCTGATGGATATTCTGAAAACAAAACAACCAAACAACCTGCATCTATTGTAACGGGTGATTTTTTAAGAGGTATAAGATTTGATTTTCAAAGCAACACAGAAAATTTGAAAAAATTGATGAAATCTTCATTGGAATCGATAGAATCTGTTTTAAAAAAATGATCAATATAATTTAATGTTTGAAGATGATTTCATGCAAATGTTGTCCGCGGCTCCGCTTCAGATGGCCCATGCGCAAGGTCCAATTTTGGCACACTCTCTCTAATATATCGACCGGTATTTCACGTATAAATGCTTCAATATTGGCTTCCAGAGCGTCAGTCGTTGCTGGTTTATCCCTTTAGACATGAGCCTTAACATGACCCCACAAGAAATAATCCAAAGGCGTTAAATCACACGATCTAGGCGGCCAATTGACGGACCCCAAACGTGAGATAAACTGTTTACCGAAGGCGGCTCTTAATTGGGCCATTGTTTCGCGTGCCGTTTGGCATGTGGCACCGTCTTGTTGAAACCACATGTCAGGCATGGCATCAATCATCACACGGTAGCGCTTGCCATTCACAGAAATGTTCCGGCCATTGTCGTCTTTGAAGAAGTAGGGCCCGATGATGCCACCGAACCATAATTCACACCAAACAGTGACTTTTTCCGAATGCATCGGTAGCTCTTGCAATGCTTGTGGCTGGTCTTCACTCCAGATGCGACAATTTTGCTTGTTAACGTATCCATTCAACCAGAAATGAGCCTTGTCGCTGAACACAATTTTTCTATAAAAATGTGGATCTTCCTCCAACTTTGCCAGGGCCCATTCACCAAATGTTAGACGTGGGAGGTCATGTGGCTTCAATTCTTGCACCAGCTGTATCTTATAAGGTTTTACACTCAAATCCTTTCGCAAAATTTTCAACGTAGTGGAGTAACAGAGGCCCAATTGCTGCGAACGGCGTCGAATCGACATTTCACGGTTATCACGAATACTGGCTGATACAGCCGCAATATTTCCTTCGGTCCTCATTCAACGTATACGTGTTGGTAGTTTAATCTCCAAGAATGTAAACTGGGTTCGAAATTTAGTCACAAGCTCCCTCAGTAGGCCGACGAAACTGCCCATGAATTGGAAGAAGTGCACGATGCACTTTCTTCACCGAGCATGAATTTTGATAATAAAATTCAATAATTTGCAAGCGTTGTTCATTCGTAAGTCGATTCATGGTTAAATTGTAGACCAAACTGGACAAGTTTGACAATGACACAAGACTCGATTCACGCGTGATCTGTCAAAAACAGTGTTGCCAGCAAAAAAAATCATTTTCTATACACTTGTCAATAGATGAATGAATCTATTAATAGATTTATTTCACGCTAGAGGTTCCAAATTCCACTTATCAATACCCTGTACATGATTGTCCGCTGGTACGCCACCACCCAAGGGTTCTTATATTTCGCAATCCATATCGATCTGAAAGTAAATACGTCGTAACGTTTCTTCTTATTGATCAGCGACAAATTAATGGATTTCACCATGACCTAAAATCCTGACAGATAGCTTACGTGTCTGACATAAAAATCTCCCATATTTAAATTATCATGTACGCAGGTACAATAATGAATTGTAATTCGCGTATGACATGTAGGTAATGTCGTTATGTAGAATAATTAATAATTGGAAAGTAGCAGTGGCGGAACAAATAATTTTTTGAGAAGAGTCAATTATTACGGTTTTGGCGATGGGAGATTCCAAGAGTTAACGATTTTTTTTTCAGTTTTGAGAATGACATTAAGTGCAGTGAAAGTATAAGTCTTTACTTGGAGCCACCCGAAAGCAAGGCCAAGCGATATCACCATAATATTTATTTCAGTTCTAGGTTTTTCAAAATTTCAGTTGTTTTTTCTTGAATGTGAATAAAATATATTTCACGGATAGGTTTCTAATGAATATAAAAAGTTATGGAATCATTTCTGTTGTTTCCAGTGATACTGTTATCATCTAGCTCATCATCATTGAGTGGAGTCATGGAATGTTAAGTAATTTACCGAACTTCAAGAAATTGTGTTGTTCGGGTACTTTTCATGACGAAATGAGATTATTTCATTATCATTTTTTGCAAAAAATATTTTGGCGCCTTATACCGTGAGTTTTTTTAAGACTCAACTCAAACGATCTTTCACCTGTTGAAATAGATGAGCCTGCAGTGTCGTCATAATCCATCCTCCCAAAAAAAAATATATTCCAACGTGTCTAGTTTTTTTTCCCATATTCATTACTATTCCAAAAGCAGGCTCAAAAATCGATGAAGAACTTAAAAAAAACTTTTGGCAATTTTCTTCTACCTACCTTGTTTTAAAGTCTTCGCAACATTTTCTGATTGATCGAACATAATAATCCACATAATCCAAAATACTCAAAATGGATACTTTCAGTCGAAACAAATATTTTTGAAGCAGAAAGACAGATGATTATATCGAAAAAAAAATTATTGAAATGCTAAAATGAAAGAGTCAAAGGTGAGAATCTGATAAAAATATTCACTAACTAAAGAAAATCAGTAATTCGCCACGTTCAAAAAAATCTTAATAGGTGGAAAAATATAAAATATTAGATACCTTACAAATTTTCGAAAATATTCAAAATAGACGGTACTGCGTTATTTAGTCCGTTAACTATATCAATGGTATCTACAGAAACTCTATTTGACCACACAAAGTACTTACTATTAAAAATCTGTGACAGTGACAGTGAAAACGTCCCTTTTCTTTCTCACCAATTAAACAAAATCTCCTACCTTCAAAAACCAATATAAACAACTCTTCCTTGAAGTCGTCAGTCCTATCTGAGTACAATGGTTACAAATGTTTCTACTCTCTACATAATATTATATATCAAAACTGAATATCCAGAGAGAACTTTATTATTGAAAAAAGCATCAAGAAATACAAGAGCTTCTGTAATATTCCAAATGATAAAATAACAACGACAAACTGAAGGAGATCAACCCAAATATGATTCCATACAGGTCGTCCTCTGAAGAATGAAAATCAAACTTACAAACATCTTTTCACCAGAGCTAAACATATGAAATGTACCAGATCAACATTACAGTGAAACACATACATCCCAAGTACATTCAAGAAATAAAGTTGATCGTTTTCGGCATCTCATCGATACATTAAAATCTATGGTTATAACTAATGCTGTGCTTAGTTGGATAGAATAATTTTTCTTCAATAGAAAACAGTAAATACACCTTGTCCAATTTAGGAAGCGACTTGTAACATATCACCACCTGCGTACACTACTGACAGAGAACACATTGCGATAGAAAAGGATGATATCTACCGTGCGACTTGGTGCGCCTATTTGGGTTTTACAGTGGCCTGAGAGTACAGTCCTCGCCGCAAGTAGCAATAAGGGTTGATGATTTTTTAAGTGATGGCCACTATAAGTTTAGTATGATAAATTGGTATTTACGTAATTGAATTCAAATGAGTTCGTTTTTCAGCAGTATGTACTGCATTTAATTTCGGGTTTATTAAGGAAAGGTAGAGAGCCTTGTTCTAAAAACGTAATTTATTTGGGTTGAAGATTGAATTTTAAAATGAAAATTTCTTGGAGAAAATTACAAAAATTCAACTCCAGACAGATCGGAATTGCTTGTAGAGTTATAACTATCCACACTGGTACTATCATTGTTACTATAAGCTTGAACATTTACAATAGCTCAGTGAAGAGCAAGTCTTTCGAACCATAAAATTTTTTGAAATATTCAGCGTGTCCGCAACGTTTTACCCATTGCTCTTGAGAAAAAGAATTGAAGAATTCGTCACATTTTTATCAGCCACATATTGTTTCAGTGATGCCCATACTAATTCTACTGGGTTCAAATCTCGATGATGAGGAGGCAATCTGAGTACAGCATGTCTATGATTTTCCATAATCCTATCAATTTCATACAACTGGAATCGTGGTTTATGGATTTCAATAATGGAATAGAGATCAATTTCAACATATTATAACGAATTAAAGAATTAACTGTCTCAAACAAATTTATTTTTAACAATATTTCACTGTCACAAATAATTTATATACAACACTTATACAACTAACGCTCAATTTATCTTCACAGTTCAAATTATTTATTGAAACCCACGATTCACTTTCTAGATACAGACTGACTGCCGCTCGGGACGGAAAGCGGCCCTATTATTTCGTCAACGAACGCTCCAGAACTCTCTAGGGGTTTCGCGGTGGTTCGCGATGAGTCATGTGTTTGCTGGCTGAGATATCGGTCAGGGCCGGCTTCAGATTCGTTACAATATCATCCGTGAAATGAATGTTCCATCGTCTTAACCATTCTCTCATCTCATTTTTCCTCGAGGACATGTTAGGGCACTTTTCATACTGAACATTGTGGTATGGGGCATTGTCTATAACATGCTTTTTTCTGGAAGATTGGCAATTAACATTTCTTGCAACCACTTTTTGTATTTGTCGTAGTTCATTTCGCTATGATAATCGCCCGATTTTGTGTTGGAATTAAATTTTAGATATGGATTTTTCACAAATCCATTTTCTCCTCCTACATGAGGTGCATTCAAATCATTATTTTAACCTTTCTCATGTGTATGTGAAGCATGGATTAAATGCTAGATGTATAGAAAGGTTGAAAGATATCTTAGAGAAATAATTCGAAGTCAATAAACTTGTATAACCTTGTATTTTGACATTCTAAAAGTTGTCTCAAAATCTATATATGGTAGCTCAAAGGTAGGTCAACAATCGATTTTTTGCAAATAACTCGTTACGTATTAGTTTTCGAATCAACAGTATTGTGCGGGATTCAATTTCCTACAACTTTTCTCCCAAACTTTTTTTATACGTTGAATGGTTTTCAAAATAGAGAGGTGGAGAGTACACGGTTAGAGCATCATTTAAGGCCAACCGGTAGTTCCGGTCAAAAACACGCCATATAAAGTTCATTAATTATTATTAAATACATATTTATCAATAATTTTCATTTCTTAATTACTTGTTCATTATATTTATTGATTTAATAACACTTATCCGACCGGCCAGGCGAAGTTCTCTGGCTTACAGAGACAAGCTTGTCTGGCCATCAGTGGGGCCATCAGTACCACACTGTCAGCGGCCATGGAGATCCTTTTAGATCTACCCCCTCTTCACATTTTTCTGGAGAGACAGGCTAGATGGACTGCATATAGACTTGTGCACATTGCCAATTGCACAAATGGTTGACACTGGAAGTCACAGCATTCTGGAAATGACCTCTGACTTTATGCCTCCAACTGTCAACTACGAACTGCCTTATAAAGTACTGTTCAAGGCGTTTATTCACCCTTGGACTGTAGTCCAACAACTCGTATCAACATCGTAGTTCACTACGATGTGTAACAGGCCTTCTTACAGGTCACTGTCATTTGAATTATTATATGCAGAGACTCGGACTGTCAGAAGACAGTGTGTGTCAGAAAATGACGAAACAGCAGAGCACATACTTTGTGCCTGCCTGTGGAAATTCAAAAAAAAAAATAAAAATCATAAGAACTACAACCTAATTTCAATTTTAATTATCTTCTTCTTCGTCGTCTTTCGACCGCTGTAGTATGTCAAAGTCCTCTTATTTATCGTCTTCAACGACATTTGCCTCCAGGTCTTCCATGATTTCGGGGTCAAAGATTCTGTTTTCATTGACATCACTTTGATATAGTAAAGCTTGCCCGTTACACTGGTCACAAGCTAAAGAGCATTGAAACCCCAATTTCCTGCATCCACATCGCGAACCACAACTACTCTTGCAGTGGCAGAATATTGTGTTGAGCAATTCCTCTGCAGCAGGTGCTAGGTTCCAGGAATTTGTTATGCATTGTTCAACCTTATTCCAAATCATGCCCTAACCAAGTTGGAACCTGATAATAAACAAGATTGAAATGTTGGTGAGCTACTTCACTTGTTGGTGGAATATTTGATAACTGCACAGGTTCATTCACTTTCGTAGACTCGACGTATTGTGCTGCAAGTTGATCCAAATTTGGCAGACTCTTAAATGTTTTCAAAAACGTTTTCCCCTTTTTGAAAATGAGATGAGAATATAATTAACGTATTCAACTCCAGACAGATCGGAATCGCTTGTATAGTTATAACTATCCACACTGGTACTATCATTGTTACTATAAGCTTGAACATTTACAATAGCTCAGTGAAGAGCAAGTTCTTTCGAACCATAAAATTTTTTGAAATGTTCAGCGTGTCCGCAACGTTTTACCCATTGCTCTTGAGAAAACGAATTGAAGAATTCGTCACATGAGCTTTTAACGGATTTGAAATTGAAGTCCACATTTTTATCAGCCACATATTGTTTCAGTGATGCCCATACTAATTCTGCTGGGTTCAAATCTGGATGATGAGGAGGCAATCTGAGTACAGTATGTCTATGATTTTCCATAATCCTATCAATTTCATACAACTGGAATCGTGGTTTATGGATTTCAATAATGGAATAGAGATCAATTTCAACATATTGTAACGAATTAAAGAATTAACTGTCTCAAACAAATTTATTTTTAACAATATTTCACTATCACAACTAATTTATATACAACACTTATACAACTAACGCTTAATTTATCTTCACAGGTCAAATTATTTATTGAAACCCACGATTCACTTTCTAGATACAGACTGACTGCCGCTCGGGACGGAAAGCGGCCCTTTTATATCGTCAACGAACGCTCCAGAACTCTCTAGGGGTTTCGCGGTGGTTCGCGATAACTCATGTGTTTGCTGGCTGAGATATCGGTCAGGGCCGGCTTCAGATTCGTTACAATATCATCCGTGAAATTAATGTTCCGTCGTCTTAACCATTCTCTCATCTCATTTTTCCTCGAGGACATGTTTGGGCACTTTTCATACTGAACATTGTGGTATGGGGCATTGTCTATAACCAACATGCTTTTTTCTGGAAGATTGGCAACTAACATTTCTTGCAACCACTTTTTGTATTTGTCGTAGTTCATTTCGCTATGATAATTGCCCGATTTTGTGTTGGAATAAAATTTTAGATATGGATTTTTCACAAATACATTTTCTCCTCCTACAGGAGGTGCATTCAAATCATTATTTTAACCTTTCTCATGTGTAAGTGAAGCATGGATATATGTTTCATCCGTATAAATTATTTTCCGACCTTCTTCACGGTAATTATTCATGTCTCTGAGAAAATTTCTTCGTAATTGCTGAATCGCCGGTTTTTCCAAAAGCAATTCTCTATGTTATTATCGTTTTCCTCCATCTGAACCCTATTTCTTTCATCACTTTCCTCAGAGACTCATAAGATCCCTTGTAACCATTTTCATCAACGAAATTTTAGCAATTACTTGACCACACAAAACTTTTCGTTTTAATTTCAATGCCATTTTCTCAGAGCACAGACTTTTGTTGCGTACTATGCTTCACCGAAGTGAACACTACAAGATTGTCTATAAGATTGAGCTCCGATCGTCTTTAATGGTTGTCTACCACGCATATCTCAGGAGAGGTTCTAAGCCGAGACTTTGAAATCGCTTCCTAGATTTGACAAGCTGAATATAGAACAATAAAATGTAGAGTCCTCATTGCCTTATGTATTGTCGGTATGCTATAGGGTTTCATTCAGGGTGAAACATGTATACTTCATATTTCACGCCATCTCCGATAAATAGGGTTGAAATGAGAAATAACCTAACAATACACGTACTACTAATAATATTGATATCTGTATTTTCAATATATTATCTCTGTAATGTTCTTCAAAATCATTATCCCACGATAATGATTCCAGTGTACCATGTGTACCATCCGTTCATGATATTATTACCATTAGTAGTTGTTTTGGTGAAGAAAAAAAATATAAATTTCATATATTTCTGGTACTTGACCTTTTTCTAGTAGTTTGCTCCATCTAAACTGCTGTAAAGGTCTACAATGACTTTGATGAAAATGAAGCTACGGAAACTGATTGACATTTGAGTCGCTCTGTAATCAGAGCGTTTATTTAATCCAAATGACTCTCGCCTTTATTCCATATATGTTTCTTTCCTCGATTGCCTACAAGTTCAAAGTTTTGTCGCGAATTTCATTTGCATTCGCAGCAGAACGTGCGTTAAGCGTAAAGTTCATTCGGGCGCAGATAACTGGAATTAATAGCATATAAAGTTTGAGGCAACACCGCGTCGAAAATAATTTATGGTTCGGAGTCGATAAGCAACCAACACCGTACGCATATTATTNAACAATCTTGATCCTTAGGCTTGGTGATCTGGAGTAAACTCCACACCCTGAGCCTTCTTTGGTTTGTGAGCCGTCTGTAGCATCTAACTCTGTGTTCTGTTTTATTTGTATTTTGTAGAGTTTATTAAACACAAACCTGGGTTCAATTGCATCACTGGCTGCCTACAGCAGAGGTTGCGCAGTAAGCGCATCTCGCAATAGGCTCAGCCTCAATTGACCCATTCCTTCTTCGAGGTTTACACTAGCCGTGAGAAATCTTAACATGGCCATTAACGCAACATAATGTTGAAATCGTGATCTTTCTCTGAAATGTGGCACGCATAGGTGGAATTGGTCTTCTTCAGTTCATGAAAGAACATAAAAAATATCATAATGAAGTTATCATGGTCTCCTGAGGATGCTAACTTGGTAAGCGAAACGCGCGTTGAGATCATTTTGTTCTGTTGTTAGGAAAGTGTTTTTAATAGAACATAAAAGAAGTTTTGAGTTGAAGACGACCAGTTCCACTTATACGAGGCATCTTTCGGATAACGGTTTCAATATTATGTACGATATACTCCATGTAGAAGCTAAGGGACAGAAGTTGAACCTGCTGGAGTCTCTGGAAATTAATGAGTGTTAACATTCGGGTTCCCTACTGAGCNTTGTGAAGTTTTTAAGAATGAGCTGTGATATATAGAGAGAGTAAGAATTGTCCCAATCGGACTCGTCATCAATGACGTAGATAATAATCAAATTACCGAAATTATTGGTAATTTGAAAAATACTTCAAATATACATTGTTATATGAAGATCATCGATTAAAAATTTGCTACAAACAATGCTGGGTCATATTTAAAATGTCAAAGTTGAGGATGCTGTTCGACAGCGTAAAATGATCATACTATGACGGTACAGTGAAAGTTTCTGTGGCAAAGTGTAAATATATTTTCAATATAGGTATATGCGAATCAAAATGGTACATCACGAAATGGAACTGACAATTTTTCGGATTTTCTCATAAATCTCTGAAGCTAAATTATATTTTGTGGAGTCATTCAATGTTACTCGAAAATACACAACACTGCCACTATTCAATTCAAATTTGAGTATCCTTATATTATAACTACACATAATCGAAAATGAGTCAAGTAACACAACTGTTGGTAAAATGTATCAGCATATTTAGGTCTAACGAACTTCAAGAAACGGTAGCTCCGCTAAAGGACATTGTCATACTTTGGGGAACCCTCCAATAATACAGCTCGTTTTTCAGAAAAGGAATGCTTGGACGTGGCCTACAGAACAAATAATAATTTTAGCACATTTATTAAAAACAAGAAAGACAAAATTTCAGTGTCGGATAAATCAGGAGTATATAAGTTGACTTGTGGCTCTTGCCCAAAATTTAATATTGGCCAAACGGGGGGAACTTTTTCCCGAAGGCTTGAAAATCATATAAATAGTTTCTTGAATGGAAATACCAATTACACATTTGCAAACCATCTTTCAGCAGAATGAGATGAATGCAATCACGACTATGACGAGCTACATTTAGAAGAAAAAAGGTTGATACTCAATGGGTAGATACTTCAAATTCAGATACATATTAAGCATGGAATATGAAGATTTTAGTTAGTATAGACACACCTGAAGAAGCTATTGTATAGCGAAACACGTTTTGCTTTTTTTTAAACGGTTTAGGGAAAAATCTCACAATGAAGTGTTTCTTAAATGGATGTCCGGGTTTCAGCTGAATTCATTTCAACTGTCCTGGACTATTAGGAGACATATACGGTCTTGGTTATACGTACAGCATCCGCGTTAGCATTAGAAAAATAATATGCAAAACACAACTGTATACATTCCGATAACATATTCAATATTCAAGCTATTTCTAGATGGAAATGATATACGATGTCTGCCAAACGAATTTACATATTCGTTTACCATCTGGACGTCTTGGAGAATATTCAACCTCATTGTATCGATAAGGCATACGACGCTAACTCATAAAAATTCAGAGCTCGTTGCGAGACCAGGTCATTGTAAATAACACTCGATATGAAATGTATTTTCACTAAATCTGGCTCGAGTGTCCCAGTTAATAATCGAGTATGTCCTGTTAATCTAAATTCGCACTTGTAGTGGCGGAACAAATAATTTTTTGAGAAGAGTCAATTATTACGGTTTTGGCGATGGGAGATTCCAAGAGTTAACGATTTTTTTTTCAGTTTTGAGAATGACATTAAGTGCAGTGAAAGTATAAGTCTTTACTTGGAGCCACCCGAAAGCAAGGCCAAGCGATATCACCATAATATTTATTTCAGTTCTAGGTTTTTCAAAATTTCAGTTGTTTTTTCTTGAATGTGAATAAAATATATTTCACGGATAGGTTTCTAATGAATATAAAAAGTTATGGAATCATTTCTGTTGTTTCCAGTGATACTGTTATCATCTAGCTCATCATCATNATAATATTATGGACTGACATCAATATTGTTTTCCAAGACAGAATCTATATCTATATTCGTTAGAGTATACCTATCTATAACTCCATTGAAAATAATGAAGTTTCATAAGAAAACCTCACAAAAACTTCTGACATAACAAAATACTGACTTTTCTGGTTATGATGGTCTTTCTACACTCTGAAACACTTTTTTATCTACTGGCAATTGCAGAGTTAGTGAGAAAACTGAATTAAATCTACCCTCAATCAGCAGTAAAATGAACTATTAAACCCAACCCTAGTTGTTGTGCTGCCCATTCTCAATATTCATGAAAGACTACGAAAAATACTAACGAAAAATTGATTTCACGTCAACATTTCTGAAATTTAAACACTTGGTCATACCCCAGTTACGCAACTGCGCAAGACGTTAGAGATGTCAGTAGTGAAATAATTAATTTCACGAGTGTAGATGTTTTGAATATAAACAGAAAATAAATATAAATGCAGAGAATAATTTTGGTTACATAGAACGATTTCGTGATAAAGACACTTTTTCGTCAACCGAAACCTTTGTTCGATGCATGTGATCAGAAACCTCACAAATAACTACATTTCTATCAATACTTCAGGAAATATAGGACATTGTACAGAAAACTAACTAAAATACTGAGAGGTATAGACAAAACGATCACAAATAACAAGCAGAAGAAGTATGGGAATATAATAAATGAAATTCGTCAAACAAATCGAAAGAGTTCAGTTGACCTCTGCTATGACCTTTCTCCTAATCCACTCAATGATTATTATTGTAATATTGCAAGTTAAATAACATCAAATATGATTTCACACACAGACCCCATCAGTTATTTGAATACTGAACCACCCCCAAATTGTTTTTACTTCATTCCCACCAATATTGGGGTGAAAGTAACTAGGTTCAATTCAATGCCACAAAAACCCAGGCATCGATTTTCTCCAAGAAGATAAATGTCTCCGAACCGGTTTTAATAATTTCAGGTCAAACAATTCCAAACCAGAGAACTGTACACACCTTAGCAACTGTTGATGATTTACAAATCTCAGATCAGACCCTTAGCTCCTTAAGGATTTTCCTGTAGTGCTTGTGTTTTGTCCTTAAAAAATATCCAAGAACTCAAAGAAATCATTTTAAGTATCAAAAACCAAAATTCTGCTGGAGAAGATGGTGTTTCAGCAAAAATTTTCTTGAATTTGCCTGTTTGTACAATAGATGCGTTAGCCTCCGCTATCAACAGCTCATGGTAAGCTGGGCATTTTCATCTCTGTATGAAATCAGCTAGTGTTATTCCTTTATGCAAAAGAAGATTCGCTTCATGGCCTTCATGAAACGCCACAACCTATTTAATCAAAATCAGTTCTATTTCTGAAGCAATAGAAGTATGTACCTACCAATGTTCAGACTTTTGGAACACCTATGTGGTCAAATAAACGATGGATTTATAGTCGCAGCAGAGTTCTGTGACGCAACAAAAGCTTTTGACTGCATGAATCACAGAAAACTTGAATATTACGGATTCAGAGGATGTGCCCTCAATTGGTTATAGTCCTACTTAGATAACCGCACACAAGAAGTGTTCATCGGACAAGAATCATCGGAATGCGGGTACATTAATTGCGGCGTTCCACAGGGGTCAGTTTTGGGACCAGTACTCTTCTTGTTATACTTGAACGATCTGACGCTTCTCAATGTTCAAGGTAAATTCACCCTAATGATACCACCATCTTGTGGCACGGAAAAGATTCTTCAACATCGAAGGAAACAATCCAGAATGACTAAGTGAAGATAAAGGAACGGTGTGACTGTAATCCGCTCGCCTTGAATATCAATAAGACCAAATTACGTTCAAGTGTGACATGACAAGTAAGACTATTGGTCATGACCCACTAGAACGTGAACACCACACAAAATTTGTAGGCTTAATTTTCGACAACGGACTGAAATTTTATGATGACATCTTGGTTCTTAGTAAAAAACTGGCCTCGTGCCATGAAAATGGCTACAAGCGAGATTGGTTCAGAAACAGCTAAAACAATGTATCACTCTCTTATAAAGTAGGTATTGCTTTCTGGGGCATGTGCAGCCAACAAAGGTTCAATAGCATTTTAATTTTACAGAAGAGTGCATTACGATATATATGTAAGGTATCTTCCAAACATTCAAGCAGGCCGCTTTTCGTCTCCCAGAGAATAGTCACTCTACCTTCTTTACTAGTACTAGAAAGCGTGTTCTTAGCTTTTAAAAGTCGCGAAAACTTAGATTATCCCCAGTTATATCACATAACACGTAGGACATATGATCTCAGTCTTCCTCTATCTATACCTTGCTCGAACCTGCTCAGGAAATCAACTATACACGAAGGCATAAAAATATATAACCACCTACCCTTGCGCCTGAAGACTATTAACTCTTAAAAAAAAAATCGAAAGTCTGTTAAAGAAGCACTACTTCATAGAGCCTTACTATAGTTTGGAGGAGTACTATTCTTAGACGTGGTAGAGTTTGTCTGTACTTTGTCAACAAGATATTTTTTAATGACAATAAAGAATATTCTCTCTCTCTCTCTCTCTTTCTCTCTCTCATGCCCTGTTGACTAACTCGGTTGATAACATAGGCGTCGATGATAGTGTCACACTTCGGGTGAGTAGAAAAATGTTATCATTCGGCGTTCCGAGTATTGATAAAAAGGCAATAAAAATATGGACTTTATGAAGTTATTTTGAAGTTTTGGTGTACTGAAGTCGTTTTTAGTTCAGTCGATTTTTATTAATTCCGTAGCGATAAAACCTCAACTACAAAAGTGAGATTTTCACATAGTACGAATTGTAAACTGTCATCTGAAATTTTCACAATGAAAGTATTCCAATACAATTATCAAGGTTTTTCATGAAGTATTGAACANACCTAACAATACTCGTACTACTAATAATATTGATATCTGTATTTTCAATATATTATCTCTGTAATGTTCTTCAAAATCATTATCCCACGAAGTGATTCCAGTAATATAGTATTGCCTGTACCATCCGTTCATGATATTATTACCATTAGTAGTTATTTTGGTGAAGAAAAAAAATAGAAATTTCATGTATTTCTTGGTACTTGAAGTACTGGTACTTGATCTCGTAGTCTGCTCCATCTAAACTGCTGTAAAGGTCTACAATGACTTTGATGAAAATGAAGCTACGGAAACTGATTGACATTTGAGTCGTGTGAGTGTCGTGAGTATTAAAAAAAACGCCGAAAAGTTGGTGAATGTCGTTCTGTAATCAGAGGAGGGCGTTTATTTAATACAAATGACTCTCGCCATTATTCCATATATGTTTCTTTCCTCGATTGCCTACAAGTTCAAAGTTTTGTCGCGAATTTCATTTGCATTCGCAGCAGAACGTGGGATAATGCGTTAAGCGTAAAGTTCATTCGGGCGCAGATAACTGGAATTAATAGCATATAAAGTTTGAGGCAACACCGCGTCGAAAATAATTTATGGTTCGGAGTCGATAAGCAACCAACACCGTACGCATATTATTATCGCTGCTGTGGATGGTATTATTAAATCGGTGCACGTTTACGACATTCGGTCCACAGTATTGTAGATTTTATAACAAGAGTCTCATTTTTCGTAGCGTTTAGCTCACGAAACAGGGAACGTTCTCTCCTCTTCGTCGCTTTTTTTTCTGTACTGTAGTTATAACTGCCGGTTAGTTTTTCAATGATATTGCCTATAAACTCATAAAGTGTTTGCAGATTTGCCAATTTGGATGTGAATGATGAAACCAGTAGGATTTTTGCAAACAAAGACGTAGGTACATTTTGGGTACATATAGTATTGCACCTTGTATTTATAATTTTGTATTCTGAATAATATCCACCGTAGCTTCCCAAGTAAAAATGAATATCACAAACTGGGCAATTCTTATGTACAACAACAATAGGTTTCTAACTTGATTGATTAGTAGTGAATGGGATACCTAGTAGAATGTGTAAATCAACTACATTTTCAGTCCTTGAATATGAATTAACT
Organism: Leptinotarsa decemlineata; assembly: GCF_000500325.1. Classification (NCBI taxonomy): domain Eukaryota; kingdom Metazoa; phylum Arthropoda; class Insecta; order Coleoptera; family Chrysomelidae; genus Leptinotarsa; species Leptinotarsa decemlineata. Next base: position 42,331 of record NW_019292847.1, read on the forward strand.
CATTGGTATTAGGAAAACATATTCAACAATGGTACGTGGTCAATCCCCTGCTAGTAGTTCAGTAGAGAACCTGACCGTGTTCAATTTCTGTCCCCTAGTTTCTTCATAGAGTCTGTCGTACATAGTGTTCTGTATCTGTAGAGTAGGGAGTGTGAGTGTAGGCCCACAGCACTTAGGCTACATGTGACCCATTGTACATCCTCCCGAGGAGTTGTCCTCCTAGGTTATCGTCCATCCTGTACTTTCCAGGCAGGTGTAGGCCAAGACTCGCCGAACACACACTCTCTTATTGACGATAACTCCGGACACTCGTAGTATGATAAATTGGTATTTACGTA